>JAPMOR010096416.1:1326642-1400176 GCA_026543865.1 Argiope aurantia | reverse complement strand
GATGGAATTTTAGATATTTTTGCTTACTATCAAGGAAATGAGCGATTGGGAGTCGATTTTCATGCAATGAATTTTTATTGTTATTAAAAAGACGATTACTGGACAGCAAATGGAGGAATAAATCGATTAGAGAGCATTTAAAATTTAAAAATAAATAATAAGAACAGTAGATTTCTGCCATTTTTTTACCACTTTTAAGTTCTATGCAGGAATGGCAGAAATCATATAATGTATTCATTTCATTACTCGTTTCATTTCTCATCAAAAATTATTTGACATGAAAAATAATTTTTCGTCCCACCCTAATATACATGTAATAAAAAATATCAGTGTTGTTCTTGATAGCCTTCTTGAAAAAAATATACGCAATTGTGAGAGATAAATCAAATTACTTTGATCTTTCTCTTTAAATATTATCATACCTGCGCCCTGGCGTAGGGGCAGCGTGAGCTGGGCGTTCTGGGTTCGAGTTCCGGTTCGGGCTCGGTTGTTCTATCTGTGAGATGTGCGAATGCGTTGCGAGAATAGCTATGACGTTCTCTTGGCCCTAGTTGGAAATACTAAAACAAGAGACGCCCTTGGCTTAAAATCGCTGACTTCGTCAGCGAGCGTGTCCATAGCAAGTGCCATTATAAACAACAACCACAAATGTTATTATTATTGGATCCGAGCCATAACCGTAAGCGATAATACTTGATAAGTGAGAATTGGATAACAAGAAAAAAGTGTGGAGAAAGTTTGCAATTTTTAAGAACTCAGGTGGGGAAATCCTCATTTCCATAGGGAACATAAACTAAATCTCTACTTTCGCGGTGATATGAAACAGTTAAAGTTATAACTATCAGGTTCCAAAAGGTGCAGAAAATGAGCTCATGTAAGATTAGGAAGTACTTTCATGTGTGAATTTAAGTGTTAACAAAAAAATTAATTTTAAGAACTCTAATAATTTGAATTCATATAAAGCGAATCAGAACAAGAAAACGGAAATACAAAAGTGTAGTATTCTTCCAAAAGTTTTGTCAATTGAGGAAACAAAAGAAAATATTTTTCTCATCATTCAAAAATTATTAAAATACTAAATTTCAGACAAAAAATTCTGAAATAAAAGTATAATTAAGGAAAAACAATAGATTCAATAATACTTATCTTCAATTTTCTTGTATTATAGGTTTAATAGTAGTTTAATAGTACTCTTAATAGTAGTTTTTATTGGCACTTTGTTTTTATTTCTGCTCTGCCCTTTTAATTTTGGTGTCTTAGGTAAAGAAACTATACAGTAGAACTTATACAGTTTCTACAATATACAATCGTTTAACATGCTCCATGAAGCAGTTTCCTGGAAGGATTGTTTTCTATTTTTTTTTCTATTTTTCTGTTTATATTCTAAAAATATTTAATTATCACTAAAGTTTCTGAAATAATATTATTTATTCTTAGAAGGCAAACAAGTCGGAAAACAGGAACAGACGGATGTTGAGGAATTCCAAATTAATAGTAAACGATTTCTATAAGGACAACAACTTCTATTTAAATTATTATACACAACTTCCTCAGATGCAACTATTTGCATTAAGGAATAAAAATGAGCCCGAGCTACATAAAATGAAGTTTAATGACAACTTAAGCTGCAGTATCATACTAAGGATGACTGATATATTATCATGATATTTATTCTTCTGTGTAATTCGCAATCACTTATTTAGCAAATGTAAATAGCGCTCGCGACATGGTATTATTCTTCACCCCTCATCATAAAAAAGGGGCAGAAACTCTTTATCTCCAGGTTTGATACAAAGTCTGACACCTGAGACGTCGCTTCACTCACCCCTTGTCTAAGGATAATTAGACAAGAATAAACATATGTATTTTAAAGTCGAACAGAATTCAATTGTTAATCGGTATTCTACTTGATATAATTCTATCTTTTATCATGAAATGGTGATGCGGGCTTTTGGCGTGTTGTCAATTGAGCTATTATTGATAAAAAAAATTCGATGTAAGAGCCCGAGTGAAAATCTTTATATACTTTTAGATAAAAAATGTTTTGTGTCCCAATTCCATCAAAAACATAATGCTGTGATTTCAAATACAGGAAATCAAATTTTCAGTTTTTTTTAGAAATTTCGATGAAAGCATCTAGAACAAATTTATTCCCTTAATTATTTTTGTTCATAAATGCTTAAAAATTTGAACAAAGTTGTGAGAATTTTTGTGACAGTATTTTTGCTCATAATTTAAAAATTTCTAACACATTGTGTGAACAACGGCAGTAAAAAATATCGTGGCGGACACCTTTTTTATTACAATTCACTCAAATGATTAAAAGATCCCCTGATATATTCACCATAGAGGTCACGACAGCTCTTCTCTCTTTATTCACTTATTCCCCACTGACATTTACTACCACATCACTAACATGCCATTCATGAGGAGAAAGATACAATCAACTGGGACCTTCCCACCATTTCGAACTGCAAAGCAGCTTCGCTGAACACCCTCTACTCGGACAATCGGCAGGATTCAGTGATCCAGGAACGTGTCTCCAGGCTTTGACTGGTATCAGCTTTCGAATTTCTTGAACGTGGATGTAAATAAATACACCCCACGGTTCTTCTCTCTTCAACCAAGCTAGTATTGTAGTAAAGTCTGTCCAGAAATAAACATTGTCTGTTGGAAACTCTTTCAAGACAATGGAAGAAAGATGATCAGATATAGCAGCATCAAGAAGTTCCAGCCTTGCAATAGTTGTTTCTTTTTTTCCACAAGGTGCAATTCTAGTTTTACTCTGTAACAGTTGTATGTGTACAGTACTTCCAATATCAACTCGTAGGAAAACAACAGCAGAATAGGCTAGTTTCCTTGAGTCGCAAAAAAAGGCAATTAATTATGCTCAAATCCGCTATCACAGTGTAACCATCTTGGTATTTTAATATACTTCAAATTATCCAGCTCCATCAGCTACTTCAAAAAATATTGACGTGTTTTTAGATCTACTTATTCATCGCAACCGATTTTAGATTTCCACAAATTTTGTAGCCAGAGGTTTAGTAGTAGCATCACTGGTGATCCCCAAGGGATCAAAGACTTTGTGTGAATCAGCAAGAACATTTCTTTTCGTGAGTACCATTAGTTCTTTCAAATCAGGAATATTTATTGAAAGAGTATCTGAATGTCTGTCCCATCCCAGGATGATTGTAGGACTTGTTGTTGGATCAGATGGGCTAGAGTGCTCCCTCCGTAAGTCGAATTTTCTTTCAGCCATGATCTCCTCGGCTACGTCAATAAATTGTTCTATCTTCGACTGGGTTTCGACTCTTACCAAACAATTGTCCACGTAAAAGCTGTTCATCAAATTTTGAATTATGCACTCAAGGTATCTTCCATGGCCTTGCTTCGCTTCTTCCAACTTTCTCTCCAAGTGGTATTGGATTGTTGATCCAAGCAAGAATGGGATGCTGGAACTCCAAACACCACTCGGCAATGTCGGTAATGTATGAGCTCTCCTTCTTTACTGTGTCATGAAAATTGCAGGAAATTTCGATCATCCTTATATAAACTTATTTTTAAGAAGGTCTACTGTATATCAGCCGAAAAGCCAAATCTATACAGTCGAAATCTTGTTAACATGGAAGGTATCAATTCAATCAAGTTTAATCCCTTTTCCAAACCGTCATTGAGTCTGACCGTTCCCTTTTGTTTTGACGAAGCGTTAAAGACGGGCCTGATTTTCGTAGTGCTGTTCGGCTTCACCCCATGTCGATGGGGGCAGGTATTGACAAGCAGACAATTCTTCTTAGTGAACCATCGCTTATGCCTTCTCGTTCTCGTTCTTTAAAGACATCACCGTATTCTTGAAATACGTTTTCCTTCTTCAGCTTATGGTTTGTCACTTGTAACACTTTCAATTTCAAATTAAAGTTGTCTGGAAGAGGCAAATGACCGTCAAGCCATGGTTGGGAGACAAGGAATCGCTCTTCTTCATCGACCTTGACAGTTCTTAAGAAGTGCTGTATCGACGCTTTATGAAGCTCCTTTTGGTTTTTTGTTCTGAAGGATCTTGTATCCCCAAGAAATTCAATCTCTATAACTGAGAGATATCCATCTCTTTCACAAATAGGGAGACCACCAGCATAGCCTTCTATGACGACATCTCACTCTCAGGAACTTTACCTGATAGCCCAGCCAAGTAATGTCTCCATGGCAACAAGCCCACAGGATAAAACTCTGCGCTGGCCAGTCATGAGCTATCCTATTACTTCTGATCCAAGAAGAATTTATAAAGAATTTGAATCATCCCCTACATCTGATAACCTGATCTTCATTTCATGAAGTTCTGAAATCTAAGAACCTGAAGTGACTGATGCAATGTTGTCGCATATATGTCTGATCTAATGCTTCCAGATTGGATGTAACACGGTTGTCTTGATTTCTTAATTTTATCTTATAGCAAATATATTCATACTTGTCAGATTTAATCCCCCTAAACTATGTGAATCAGAATTTCTTTTCTGAGTGAAATATATCCCCTTTTCTCAACTATATTCTTTAATACATAAGTCTTTTGTGGTCCAGAATCTAGAATTGCCCTAACTGGGATTTCTTTGTTACAACACACCATTTTTAACTTCAACGTTTGGAGGAACACACTGGGACTAGAAGTGCTGTTGGCCATATTAACTTCAACATTTGGACTCTTATTCTCACTCCTGTATGAATCTTGATTCGTAGCTTCTAGAGACTCACACATAAATGAGACATTTATTTTCCCACATATTAAACATCTTAAAAAGCCTTACAAGAACGAGATGTATGCTTTTATGTATGGTGTTAAGCAAGCAAAACAACATTGCTTCTCTCTTAAAATATTATGCCTTTCAGCCAAACTTATCTTCTGATCTTGAAAACAGTCTCGGCTCGAGTGTTTCCCAGTAAACACATTCTTTCTTCACTTCTTTGAAGCTGTAGTCAATAAATTTGCAGTTGTAGGTACCCTTTTCATTGGAAAATCTCTTACTTTTTTCTTGAATGATTGGCGATTTTCATCTGCACCCAAGCCAAAACCAGCCATAGCTAAATTAATTCTTTCTTCTCCCTCCGCTCCTTCTTTAAGGAAAGTCATTAAAAGTTCTTTAGCTTCAGTTGAGGCTACTGAAGAAGCACTTGTATTCCATGATTTCAAGAAGTTCTCTTGGAAACAAGACTCCACCATGGGATTAAGAATTCAAGCACATTTATCATTAGTCACTCCTAAAGTTTCTAAGGCTCTCAGATAAGATTCGAGTTTATCATACAGGAATGTCATCGGTATTTTCGTATGTTTCTGAACCGAAATTATCAGCTTTAATAATTCTCGAATATAAACCTCTTCTAATAGTTCATCTCTACCAAATCGCGCTTTTAAATTTTCAACTGCATTTGGCATAATTGGATGCTATTGCCGGGAAGCTTTCTGCTACTTCTCGGGCTCGTGATCTGTTTAGAGTAGCTTGCACAAGATATTGAAATTTGTTCTCAGGCGCGATTCCATCATCGTCATGAATATGTTGAAATTGGCTCCAAAATTGTAGTCGATTTTTAATATCACCATTAAACTGAATAAATTCTAATTCTGCAGATTAAATTTCTTTTTAGCGCCAGATATAACAGTATTTTAGACTCAACTGTAATTGGCAATGCTGCTCTGATTCTCGCCAACTCCAGTTCGTGTTCTCTTATTTTTCTACTTTCTTCGTATTGTAGCTGTTTTAATCTTTCCGCTTTTTCAAATTCTGTTTGCTTTTGTTTTTGTTCTTCTTTTAGCTTTCGCTGCCTGATGGTCGTTACTAAAATATTTGTCACAAAGTCTGGATCATCCAAATACTCTTTGATTTTCAAAATAATATCTTTCAGTTCAGAAATTTTTACCTTATCAGGCAATGTCTCTCCGATTTCTTCTGCTACAAACAACAAGTCCGCTTTAAAGAAGCCTTCAGCTGTTTTAAACATGTTTGTATTCAAAAACAATGTCATGTCGCGTAACGCCAGAAATGTAAACAACGGCAGTAAAAAATTTCGTTGCGGACACCTTTTCTATTACAATTCACTCAGATGATCAAAAGATCCCCATATGAATGGTATACTCACGAAAAAGTGTATTAATCTGTGTTCTTAATTGCAATTAATGACCTTAATTTCATATCACAGCTCTTTTATTAACGGAAAAAAAAACATTAAAAATAAACTACATTCTATAAGATGTTGCCATACAGCACAAACTAAATCAAAACAAAATAAATAATTCATAGGTTATAGGTGGACGGTTTAAATTCAGATATTGAAAATAATATTGTTCAATCATAAATTGAACACATACATAAAACAAAAAATAAACAGAGTGAAATATTTTACAACATGTTAGAAATGGGATTACAGCAAATCAGGACTCGTTATAATTGACGGCGAGGCGAAGATTTGCGATTTGAGCCTGGCTCTACTTAATTAGTGTTATTTAAAAGTTTAGCATACTAGATGTTGCAAAAACTGTCATGATTCGTTCAGATTACATTCCTTACCTAAAGTTTAGAGTAGTAACAAGAAAAGCAGGCATGCGGGACGAATTTCGTTCAATTAGTAACTGCTATCTACTTAGAAGGGGGAGAATGTTCTCTGGACGCTAATATTAAAAGGGGCGAATTTTTAGTTAAAAAATTAAGAGACCCCTTTGGGAAGCTCTTAACACCCCGTCACACAAATTTATTCTTGCATTTTTATGGAACTTGGGATAGTAGTGATTCGCCCTGGTAAGTCCCTCTATATAGAGCCTTAAATCGGTATGATTTATTATAAATTAAAATAACTCAAATCATGCATAATGCTGATGCACCATTTTGACTTATATATTGAAAGATCTCATCTGACCAGCCGCAAAAAACCTTGACCATCAACATCAAAATAAAGATACTTTATTATAAATTTGAATCCAAAATTTAGGTTAAAAAAGTGGATATATACAATAATTCTTATTCCCTTCATGATAACGAAACAGTCAAACGTGAGCAGGAGAAGAAAAAATAAAAATCAAAGATGGTATTTTGATTCGCAGACCAAGAAAATGACACAGGATTACATCAAATTGTGCCGAGCAATTAAAATTTCGAAAAACTCAATGAACCAGGTCAATCTAATTTCGTAGTTTTTGCAAGCAATGATGTTCTAAAGCTTCTCTTCATAAGCAATGAACTTTTCAAACTCATGCAACAATTTCAGTCATTCTAATTCTATGCTAACTAAGGTGAGGCAAGCAACATTTACCTGGGGTGCAAAATTGAAGAAGAATATATTTGAATTTAATAAAAAAGTATTTTTTTTAACTCTTACTCTATAGAACTGAAATAAAAAATGAGGATTGTTTTCTCATTTTCATAGTTTTAGATGGTTAGTTATCTCGATTCATTCCTAAATTCAAAACTAATATTTAAGTTCGATATTCAAACATCGTTTCCGAGTAAATCATAAATAATAATTTTTGGATTAATAAGCAAAGGCAAATATAATACAAGCGAATCATGCGATGATTAACTAGGTGCAACCTGAAATCGGATTCAGTAGTTAAATATAAAGCTCGAAGGGCCATCGAACTTTCCTATCAATCAGCAAAATATCGTTAGTGTTTTTAGTTTTAATCATAAGAAAAAAATGTTTAGATGGGAAATAGGAGTGGCTAGAGTAACGAGCTATTACTGAATATTTTTGCATCTTTTTCAGGCTGATATGAATTTATTTTGAGGTAAATTCGTATAAGAACCAATAAGTAAAAACACCTTGAAATTTTTTTGCCTTCATATTAGCGAGGCTTTTGGAAACAAATCTTTCAAAAGAGGTTTGAGATGAGTTTTTTTTAAAGAAAACATGATTTAAATATTCGGAAACTCGTTTTTTTAATTTAAAAAATAACTCAGCAATCAATGCTACAGTGATTAAAACAATAAGATAATTTCTTTGAAATCTCTACTTTAATAAGAAATTACCTGAATTTAAAAATTCAAAAATATTACTTGGATGTTAAATGATAACAATGAGTTAATATGCATCATTTAAAAAATTAAAACTAAGAATTCGGCACTTAGCTTTATTGAATGGAAATATTTTGAATTTTTATGAAATTTATATCTGTTCTGGAATTTAATAAGTTTATGTAGCGGTAGAAGAGTTGTTTTATTTATTATTCAACGTCAAATAGATTATATGTATAAATAAAAATATATATAAGCTTTAGAAATTATGAAAATCTTCGAAATAATTTATGCTCCCTTAATAAATAGGAAATGAAAAACATATTCCTGAAATAAAATTTACTTTATACTTAGGATCATATAAAGAGAGAATCTAAAATTCGAAAGTTATAAAATCTCTTACTATCTTTTAATTGCTTAAGAGAGAAATAAAATTCCTGATTGAAAAAGTTACCTCAGACGGCGTAATATTCTTTTTCAATAGAAGAAAAAAAAAACGATTTAAAGGTTGAATGAAGTGAAAAATTATGCTTGACAAAAATCTCCATAAATGAGACTACTGTAACAAATCATACCGAGAAATATTTTAAAAAATTTTTTGAATTTGGGGAAAAATTGCAAAACTCAATATATCAATGGAAAGAAGATGTTTTAATTTAAATTAATTTATTTTGTTAATTTTAAGTATGATAATATTTTGAGAAGTTATCAATAAAACTATGGAAATTTCACTTCATTTTTTATTAATTTATGATTAAGCCAAGTGTAGAAAAATTTATCTGAGGTGCACTTTCTCTTTATCCGAAGTAATATGTGTCAAGTTTGCTAACGTTTCTAACAGTTAAACCAAAACAGTAATGCGCCAAAGAACAGAAAAAAAATAAGAATCACATTTTTGCTTTTAGAATTAATAGATATCTCTGCATAACGAACGTTAAATACAGAACGGCTATTTCATCTAAAGGGCGCAATAATATCTTTGAAAAATTTTTTAATGGTTTCGAAAGATTTTAGGAAATTTAGTTAGATTTGCTAAAGCAATGCTTGATATATTGATGGTTTAAAACACTAAAAAAATATTTAAATAAAAATTCAAACAAAGTGTTTGTGCAATAATTTTGATATATTATAAAAATATAAAATGAAATTGCATTCCATTATGTTCGTCAGGGCTGGAATAAATTTGGTGCTGATATTTTTTTTTGGGGGGGGGCACTGAAATAATCACATATAATGCACTTTTTGATTTGTCTGTTATTACGTTTTAAAATCTAATTTCATATGCATTTACACACTTTCACTATATTTTTGGTAATATTTGACTTTATAATTGCTATGTTACTTATTTATGTGTAATTAATCTGTTACGTAGTCATAATTAACTCAAAAGTTAGCATAACATTTTTTGGGGAGAGGAGCATGAGGGTTGTAGTTTAAAAATTGGGATGGGGCGGTGTTTTTGGTATTTCCTCTGGGTGCCATTTTATGTAGGTACGTCTCTGTAATACATTAAGAAATAATCAATTTACATGAGATAATATATTTGTTAATTTTAAAATGCTGTTTAACTTTTTTTCTGAAATGCAAAAGTACGGAATGGATTGAATGGAAACTAAGCGATTTTTAACATATATCATTATTATTTGAAATACCGTCCAATGTGTTATAGAAACTAAATTTATAAAACAGATGGAAACGATAGAATTTGGCAAAAATTATCGTTAGTATGTCCATAGCCAAAAACTATAAGAATCTTCGTGTTCAGTTTATTTACAATCAAAACTTTTGTAACTGATAGACATATGCTGAGCTTTTCGAGTAACTTACCAGTGCCGTAAAAGTAGAAAAAAAAAATCATTGTTTTTCATTTATTTACCGATAAAATAAAATTTAGCATCTGAAATTGAAACTTAATAATAAAAAAATATTTTAGGTTTCTTTTTAAAAAGCTTGGGAAACTGTTTAAAAATTTATTAAAATTCAAGAATGAATTTATTCGAAGGTTATAAAGCTGAAAATAAGGAAAAATATAAGATCTGTTGTTTTGTGAAATTAACTATAAGAACACTTCATTTCTAACAAAATATTCCACGCTACAATAATTTTAAATTCTTATGTTACGCATAAGCAATATGTTTAAAGCACAGCATATCATTCAAATAAGAATTCTTTTTAAAAATTTCATGGCCAGGAGACCTAAAGAACGAAATCTAATGAAATTTTATTTATTTATTTCATATCACTCGGAAGGACTTTAAAGATTTTGCATTTCTTTGAAAATAGAGCAATCTGTTCAAATACACACGAAAATCAGACATAATAATACCAAAAGAAAAAACATCTTTTGATTAAAACTCATCCTTTTGAATATAATAGATAAAAATAAAGCAAAGACATTTCCAATAGAATTGAATACTTGTAATGCATTCTGATCAATAAGGGGATATGATTAAATGCAATTTATGTACTAAAAATCATTTGTTTTCAACGTTTAAGTAGTTTATGTCAACGCAATTGAAATAAAGAATATCTATCATGAATAAATTGGCAAATAACAGTATCCATTTGTAAAACGACCTTTTCTTTTATGAAATATGCTTAACTGATTATTACAAGATGGTCAAAAGAAATGTGCTAAAAGGATGATAAATAGTATACTCGAAGAAAATATTTATAATACAGCAAGCTTACACATTTCGGCTAAAACCTGGTAAATGTGCGTGAATGACACTATGCGCTAATTGTTACAACCGGTCTTTAAAGGCAAAATAGAAATTAGAAGCTTAAGTATGCATTATTAATCAGAAACTTCTTTTCTTCATAGAATCATCGGTTTACCGCTGGAAAAATTTTCGCAATTGGCGATTTTTTCTTTCGCTGAGTAAGCGAGGCCTCTTATTTTTCTGTTGATAATATACAAGCGTACAATAAAAATATTAATTTAATATTTTCAAAGTAAAAGGAATTTTATTTTCCCATAGAACTGGTAGAAAATGTTTTCGGATATTTTTAGAGACTTAAATATTGATTATAAATAATTAAGTATACTCATGTGGTTAAAAGTCGAGAATTTCTTTAACCCATCATGCGTTAGTTGTGCTAAGTTTTTCAACAATCACTTTTCTAAAATTTAACGGTTGCATTTCATTTTGATGAAGATTGATGATTCCTAACAAAATGTTTGATGAAATGTACAATTTCTTTTGTCATAAATTGATTTCATTTAGTAGTATTATGCAAATATATATATATATATATATATATATATATATATATATATATATATAAATTTGGTTATTCCTGCTCGTTTGCTAACGCGGGGAAAATATCTACTTAAATCTTATATATGCCTTCTGAAATTAATAAATGATTCTAAAATGTTTATTTGTTTTTAAATATGATTGAAAGAGAGAATAAATTTCATAAAGTTTTTATAAATATACCGAAGTGGTCTCCATGAAAGTTTCTCGCATACTCTTCAATACGAAAATATATACTATCCTACTTTCTCCGCATAAAATTGTGGACTTTGGATGAGCTTGCGAATTCCTTTTCATGGAAATGGTGAACGATAGTTGCGAAACTTAGTCTTTATCCTGAATCTATCATTTTTACTGAATTTCGAGAATATATATTTTGGATGCATTTTTGCCTGGCAATTGACTCCAAAATGTGACACAAAACTGTCGTAGTCACACGATAACATATTATTGATTTAAGTCTGCGTTTACATGCATACGGAAGTACAGAAAGACAGACGGTCAAACTTTTGACGAATTTAGTTTAAAATTTGATAATTATCTATACTTTAAATGCTAAACCTGTGTACCAATTGTTTTTACCTGGTTTTTGAATTCACGTGTACTCGAACAACCATTTAGAAAGACTTTCTGTAAATGGTTTCGTTCCAAATTTGATAGAAATATGCAAATTTGGTCATAATTCTATATACCAAATTTCAACTCTCTAGACCAAAACATTTTTGAATTCACAGTGAAACAGACATAATGTTAAAATGTTTTTCAGACAATAAGAGTTAGAAACGTGGAAATTCGTTAAAATATCGTGTTCGACATTTATAAAACTTCCTCTATACTTCGCACACAAGAAAGTAAAAATGCTTTAAAAATCAATTAATCTTATTCAGCATAAAGTCATCTGATTATCATGAAAAATTAAAGTAATCTTTTCTTTAGAACAATAGTAAAATTATTTTGAAAAAATTAAGACAACATACTACCTACCTACTTATCTATTAACCTACTTGCAGTTAAAAAATATAATTTTTCTAAAAGTAAAGGAAGTGGATAAATAAATTTAATGTTATAAGGAAACAAGTGAGTGCTTGTAAATTAGTGAAGGACGAACCAATTCTGAATGATGTAATAAGCCTTTCTAAGTACTGTGAGGAGACACTTCTGAATTTAACTAAGCCTTGTTTCAATATTGAAATTAATGATGCAGAATATCATCTCTTGCAATTTATCACTAAATTCTTTTCAAATGTATTAACTACATTTAAATAAATGAAAGCTCTATTCAAGACTAAATAATAATTATCTTCCCATCTTCGATCTTACTGACAAAATCAGAAAAGGAATACATCTCAGTTTTGAAAGTCACCAGAGGGTACAAATTCAATATACGAGTAATTGCAGGGAGGGGTGTCGGAAACACGGAACTATTGTTTGCGTTCCAGAATGCTGTAGCTTTCAAAACTGCTGCAGGCTAAAGTAGTTCTAAATTGTAAAGATCAGCTGTATTCAGTTTTAAACCAAGTTTGCGTTTCTTATGGAAAGTTTCCAGGTAGACGATTTCAAAAGCTATTTGGTGATAAAAATGTAATATTTGTCTTATTTGTTGTATTAATAGTATTTTCCGAGTTAAAATGTTTGGTTGAAGAAGGAATATTGGGTAATATGTGTTATTATATAGTACAAGGTTTATTATTATGAAAGGTAAATTATTAATTGCGATAAAATGAGATGATGTAAATAAAATCTATAATATCAAACCATTTAATAGTATATTTGCTTAAAATGCTTGAATCGAGCATTAAAATGCGATAAATAATTGTTATTTCGTTTATTCCAAATATTTGACAAAAGAAAATGAGCTCGGAAGTAAAAAATGATGTATGCATCTTATAATTTTCATATTATATAAAATATCTATTAATATAATAGCTGGCAATATGCTATATTAAGATAATATTTAAATAGCAGTTTGTTCTCTTGTTCGACTTGTTCGACTGAAATTTCCTTGGTTATAAAATAACATCTAAACTATTTTTGAAAATTGTCCATTAAACTGAAAATATACAGAAAGTTAATGATTTCATTAAACCAATTCTCTTCTCTAAACCTTAATGTCATATTTTTAATATTTCTTCTAAAAATACATTTCTCTACTATAAACTGTGGAATTTTAACACAGTACTATTTAAAAATATTTTAATGCCATTTTTCTAGCTTAAGAGTATTTTTATATCACAATATTTGAATGAATATATGATATATTTGAAAAATTCTCTTGCAATGCAAATTTCAAAACAAGAAAAAAAAACTCCTTACTTTGATTTAAATGTTACATAGTGATTTAAACTCTTTCATAGAAAATAATTCTTCCATACCAGCTATTCAATGTTTTGCTACATTTTCTAGATTGCTAATGAAAAATAACAGGATTCATTAGCGTTACCTGGTTTAATTAAAATATATTAATAAACTCGCTAGTTGAGTACATTTTTACATACTCTATTTTTTGTTCCTTTGTAAAAAAATTGGAATTAAAAAACTTTGTTTTTATATATTCCATGAATGATTATTTTATGAATTCTTTTTATGTCTTTTTCTATAATTTCATTTAATATTTTGTCACTCAAAATGAAGTTTCGATTCGCGTTCTTTGAATTTCCATTTGCAATTTTATAAGGTTCTGTACATTTGAATTCTGTTTCAACGCAAAGTGATTTTCAAATTTCAAAAAATGAAACATGCATCAAGATTAGACAGAAGATAAATATTAAGTTGCAAAGAAAAAAATTCCAATTTTTCTTTATAATGATTAATTGCTTCAGGATTGACTTTAAAAAAACATAGTTTCATTTTCTTTTCCGATTGCATTTCTTCATTACGTTTCTTAATATCTCACATGAAAAAAGAGCTTTTATTTTTGTCTCTTCCGAGATGCCACTGATTATTTATTTAAACTTAATACGACTTTGTGGAATAAAAATTTTTTAATTTAAAATTCTTCTTATTAGCGCTTTCATAATCAACGGACTTCTTATGGCATCCCACAGCTGCCTCCATAACAAAGAAAATGTATATAATTATTCGTTATAATTTTTATCAACCTATTAACAATCGAAATAAAAATAAATTGAAAATATCCAAACATAAAAAAGAAGGGAAATAAAACAGACAGAAAAAAATGGATCTACTTATTTTTCAGTATCTCTCTACGATCTGTTTTGCGTCTATATGAAAATGTATTGGATGCAGCCACTAAATTCTATTCTAAATCGCTTTTTTTATTTTTGAACTGTTTATATCCGAAAGTTTGAAGAATTTCTATTCAAATATAGATTTATCATGTAATTTGAAGCAAAATTATTTTCTCATGAATATTTAAAAGTCTGATCGAACTCACTTTAAAATTTGTTTTAACTTGCACGTCTTTTTAAGTCTTTTTTTCGTTTGTCTTTCGAGGAGATGGTACTTTAATTTAAAATAATACTATGAGAGTAAATAGCGTATGTTCTCAGAATTTATCTTACATGTATGCTTGAGAGACAAATGATAGATATGTGTACAATCTCACAAGTATATATGAAATTGTACGAGATCAGTATTACATATATATGCGCATAAATTAATAATGAAATGACAATCATTTTTTATTCTGGCATCTACGCAAGAATGATTGAAATTGTCTGAACCCAAAAATTTTCAAAATATGAACATTTGAGGTTTTTACAATTACAAATTCCTTACATTTTTATCATTCTAAAACTACTGATAATTAGATTTGCCAAAAACTTAAATTCAAATTATATTCATGCAGAACAAAAAATTCGATGGTCGACAAATACAGGCACTTGCGTTTTTAAAAAGGTACAAATGATTGAGCAAAATTATCTTTATGAAAATAGTTTAGCCATTGGAATTCTGAGATATATGGGATCCGATTTTTTGAGATTTATCCAATTCAGAGTTTCTGTAGAAATGGCTGCTTGAATAATGTACAAAAATCCAGCCGAGAACGTAAAGAAATGGCTGCATGATGTCCAAAAATCCAGTCAAGAACACATATATCATATTCCAAAAATCACCTTCGATCAACATATTTATTTATGTAGAATTTATTTCTTTAGGTACACAATATGCCACATTACCATTTAACAAAAAAAATATAGAGAAAATTAAGTTTAGAGCCTGGAGATTGTAATAAAATTGAAATAAAACTCTTCAATAAGGAAACATTTGTATAGTTAATAGATTTTCTAATTTACCAATAAAATAAATAGAAGTATGTAAGGAAATCGAAGAAAATACTCATAATGATATTAAAATAATGTTTATCGTTTAAAGTGTGATATAAAAAATGTTCTAATTTTAATGAATATTTTTACATTAAAAGAAGCATTTCTAAAAATGTAAATTTTTCATCCGGGCTTCAGCTTTTCTCAGAAACTATCTTTTATATACATAATTTTTTTTTGTGTGTGGAAATACTCTTTATGTTTAATATGTACAAAAATGAGCTTTTTCTAAAAAATTAAAAATTATATTTTTTAGAATTTTTTTTAGGTTTTTTTAGAAATTTTAAGAAAGGTTGAATTTCACTAAAACTAAAGCAATATTTTCCAAAAAATTAAGAAATAAATTAAATCTTTATATTTACTTTAATGGTATAAGAAACTTCAAAAGTACAAAAGATTCTATCTAAGAATTCTAAGATTTTAAGAACAGATTTTGAGAAAAGGTGCATTTCATGTTTCAGTGTAGAACATATATTGAGTATAAGCATATCTTTCAAAAACATTTACTATGTCTAAAACATGTTGGCGCATTTTAGAAATTCTCGTCAAATTTTATGCAAATGCCAGCGAAATAATTAAGATGCCCTGAGTGTTTGATCACATTCATTATTAATTTAATAATTTGATATCTGGTGTAAAAATGAACTGATTTTGAACATTTAATGTGTCGAATTGTGCTAATTGAATGTGTGTGCTAGAAATACGAATCTTTTTTATAAACAGGAACGGAAAATCTCTCGAATAACTGGTAGTTTAAAATTGAACTAATTTGTGATATTTAGAAACGATCTAAACTGAAAGCGATTTCAATCAAATTCCTCTTTTAGGGTTCGTTTAGAGAAACTCATTTGTCAAGAACAGGAGAGGTTTTTCCTATGCAACTATTGCTCCATGAAATTTCAAAAACTGCGAAAAAATATTGCCGAGTTTTTATAAAAGCAAGTACAATGAAATGATATATCTCACGAGGATTGAGAACAACAGCTGGAGATTATTAATGGGCTTTCAAAAAGTGTAATGAGGAAAATGAATTGGGGTAGAAGATTCTCAGGGTAAATATAATTGTCTAAAACTAATAATGACTTCAACATTTGTATATAAACTAAAGCGTTCTTTTTTCCAAAAAAATTCTTGTTAAACTCAAATTTTTGTTACCTTTCCTCCGAAACAGTGATACAAATGCTATTGCGAAATGACTAAAGATTTCCTTCATTCATTTGTACAACTGAGAATGGTTTTAAAATTTATTGTGAATACGAAGAAACAGCTCTCCTTTTAACAACTGAGCTTTCGTTAACGTAACTGGAAACGCCATTATGCAATCATATCAATTATTACGATTCTCTAGTTTATCTTATAATGTTAGAAGTCTCAAAAACACGAATTCTTTCATTCAAAAGCTTTTCTTCCTATTTAAAAAAATCATTTTTAATTACTAAGGAGTATTTTAAGTAAACGTTACGAATGACTATCGTTGATTTGCAGAGTTTATTATTTCATAATGTTATTTTTTATTCATTTCTTAAAAACTCCAGGAGTAAATTTAATCTATTGAAATTGCAAACGCCTGCTAAAATTTAGATTTCAATATTTATTATATAAGAACACAAAATAAATTTATTTGGCATACGGTGAACGAATTCCAAATGTTCTATCCAAAAATACTATCAAATCTTTATTTAAGCAAACATTTAGTAAAAGTACGAGTATTTTTAATAAATTAATAATAGCTCAAAAAAGGCTTTTGTAATCTACCATTCTAAATACCTCGTGGACACTAAATTAAAAAAAAATCAATAACAATTGGTAAAAAATGAATTTAGATCAGATTCAAATTATTATATCAAACATGCAGACATATTTAAAAAATGCCAAGACTGATAAAAAATTACATTTTGTGAATCAATAACAAATATTTTGCCTTAGTTATAGTGGAATATATTGGTAATGACTTGGAATGAAGGACATGATCGCAAAGATTATAAGGCTTTTGATTAATTATTAATACACTTAATGTGATCACGATGAATGTTATCATTTACTTTATATCATCAAAATCCTGTGGTGCCGAATCAAAGTATTCAAATGGACTCACAAATATTCCTTTAATGTTGTCACTACAGAGATTACGGCTATCCGTTTTGAAGTAGAAAATTGACTGATTTTTCATTATCAACCAGAACCTTATATTAGTCGAATTTCTTGCTGCAGTCTTAAAGAGTCCGTTTTTTCATGGAAGGGGCTTATTTTTCTTTGTCTGGATTGGTTTAAAATTTCTGCCATGATGACTAGTCTTTCTTCAAATTCATACTGAAAGCTATAAACCACTATTACATGCTACTGAATCACGAACAAAAAGAATGGATAACAAAAAAAAAATGTTGAGCTTTGACAAAACTGAAATTCTGAAAAAGTATGGAAGTTACTTAAAATGAGTCAACGCAACGCTGAGAGTTAGTTGAAAAGTTCAGAGCCTTTTCTTTTTAAAATTTTGAAAAATCTTTTTTTGAGCAAGACCTGGAAATATATATCGATGACGATCGGGGCGAATAAGTAAAAGAAAACCATAGAACGAATGCCGAGATGAATCAAGCACTTGTTATTTTGAAATGCGATATGTAACGTCGTTTATCAAAGTTTTAAAAAATGATACAAGTACGAACAATATACAAGTTATCTGTTAAAAAATAACTGTTTAGGAGAAGAAATGGAAGTTTTTCAACTGTTATTTTAAAAATAAATTATAGATAGCTCAAAGGCCATTGTTTTTTCTTATCTTTTCCTTAATATGATAAAAATATAGTTGATTTTTATCCAATTTGGTTATTGTTATCAATCGATTGATGTTATCAAAATTCATAGGACCGGGCATGATCACATTAAACGGCAGCTACTGTGTAGATAATTTTTATACATTTAATTAAATTGAACAGCAATAATTATACAAGGAAAATGGCTATAAGAGAGTTAAACTAGCTTTAATTTAAAATACCTGAAAATTTTTCTTAAACCTCAGGTACCAATCTAGGATGGGGGGGGGGGGGGTAAAATCCTGCCAGTACATGTCAGGGAAATCTATTCTTATTTTCATGAAGTGGTAAGTGTGTACATACCGGTGCTCTTTTCAGTGCCGATTCCGCTCTTGGCAACTGTATAATTTTGGCGCACGGAACATATCCGTAATGGTTATGAGATTATCAATCAATGGTCTTTTGACAACTGGATATATTGCAGATAAGAATCAGTTCTGGAAAATGTTACGGCCTTTTAAACGTTATTTACAAAAGTGGATTTGGAGGAATTTGACACGGATTTTAAAACAAGTTAAATCGGAATGAATAATTTCTATAATTGGTTTTATGAGAATTGAATCTTTTATCAATGAATTTATAGAAAAAAGGTCCGAAAAAATCAAGGACGAATGATATTTCTTCGCATATAAATTGCTGTAGCTGGGTCCTACATAAGTATTTTTTCTATGCTTTTAATAGCAAGCATTGAAACTATCAATTATTTATTTTACTGACATATAGGTATAGAAATAAATACTTTCACTGAGACTTTCATCAATCGAATACTACTGGGTTTTATCAGCTTTTGCCATAATTATTCTATATTTGTTTACATACTTCAATTACCAAGCAAAAAAATGTATGATATTTTACTATGGTCACTTAAAAGAGAGTTGATTCTTAAGATTGGGGAATAATTGACTCACTCTAGAAATTTAAAAAGTACGCTTGAAGTACAAGTAAGTTGGATTTCTTATAAGGAAGGTGTAAAATCTAATTTTGAAACGCAATAAATAGAAAATGTAAGTACTAAAATAAAAGTAAGTACTTCTCAAGTACGAAAGGTCTCAAAAGAAAAAGTCTCGTTATATTTTCATGAGATGACGTGTTATATTAGTTCCAAAACGTCAATTTACGGAGTAGAAATGTGCTATCGCAAATTTAAACCTTTCTGGTTCACACTATAGATTTTTTTTTTCCTTTTGGTTTTTTAAATATGGACCCTAATAGAGATAGATTATTTGTTAATGATATAATTTCTCATTTTATATATAAAATATAGTATGTACGGGGTACCTAACAGGTGAGAGCCTGCAGATACATAATTACATTAATAAATGAATTGATTATTTGCTGATATGAAAATCTATGCAATATATTAGCTGAATTCAAATTTAATTTTTTTTCCTAGCTGCACTATCAAACGATAACCGATATATATTGCTGAAAAATAAAACAGAATGAAAAACATAGTTATACATTAATGCATATGCTATAAATATATAATGAATTTTAAAAATTCTTTAATGACTTTTCTTATGTATAAATTATGTTAATTCATGTTCTTATTATGTTAATTCATTAAAAATCGTCATGAATCAAGTTATGGTTATATACTCTTCAACGATAGAAATCTACACTTTTACTGTAATCTGTGAAACATTAGCTATATTTTTTTTCTCTCATAAACCCTTGCAAAACAAGAGTCCTGAGTAAAAGTGAAGTTAATCTCTCGCGTTCTGCAATTCAAACAATGTAATTATTTCCAACTTTATAAGAGTTTTCTAATTTGGCAGTTATTTATCATTTCTCTTTGCTTCAATTAAAATGATTTAAATAATTGTCTATGTAATTTATTGAGTGATTTTAGACCTTTTTAGTGATACATTCTGAAACTATTAATGCTCAAAAATAATTTTTTACATTTTTTTAAATATCAAAAAAATCATTAATTGTATTGTTTTGTCATTCTTTAAATTGCATATCTTCATTGTGAAAAAAATCTTAAATCTCATATACATATTTTTAGTCTAGTTATTCCATTTATATTTACTTATGAAAAAGTAAAACTTTCATACATAAATATACGCTCGAAAGCTCCATTTTTAAGTACGAGTTTGTTGTATTTTTATATCTATATTCACTTTGTTAAGGGATTTATTTTATGTGTACATGAATTATTTATTCGATTACTAGAAATTCTAAAGCTATGGATGTATTTAAATAATTGTTTAATAAGAAATTCTTTAGCATTTAAATTCTGTTATTTATTTAATGTTTTATTACTAAATGATCTAGCTAAGTGACCTAGTTATCTTAAAACCATTAGAATTATCTATGGCTCTGATAATAAAATTCAGATGTTAATTTAGAATAGAATTTCGAATTTTAGATTTCTTTTTTGCAGTTTATTAATTTTTATTCTAGAATATTTTTGATATATTAATTGTGAATAAATGATTCAGAGAGACTTTTATGACTTGCAAATATGATTGATATATGACGCCATGTATTTTAAAAGAAAAGATAAAAATTTTAAGACAAAAACAGTTTTCTTTAATTTAAGCACTAAAATTTAGTGCAAATACCAATGCATTTTCTCGCTGCATTCGCTCACCAAATATTGTTGCTAATAGCTAATACGCGTAGCCAACCGTCTCTTCAATGAGCTATGGATGATTTATTGGAAGTTTAGGGGGCAAGAACCGCGACACCGATCTTGATTAACTTGGTTCCAACTAGATTTTTTTTTTTATAATTTCGCACTTTCCAGGTAGATACAAAACCTGACTTCAATTTTAGAAAGTGAGAAAATTCTATTATTGAAAATTCGCTTTCAAGTCCTTAAAAAAGAACTAACAAAGTTAGGATAGATAGAAATCTTCAACGGATCTCTTCAAAAGATAAAGCGTAGCTGTGGTCCATTCACAATTGTATGCAGCACACTCTTTCCTTCCTTGTTAAGAAAGTCAAAGGTGTAACTATGCTCGGGTTGAGGATTGCCCAAAAGGTTTCTTCTGTTGGTCAGGCCAGTAGCCCTTGTCGTGATGACGACCGCCCACAGCGACAGCTACTTTGGTTGCAGAAATTCTTTGTGGTACCGCCATTTACTCATAAGAAGAGGTGACGTTTGATTCACTGCTTCTCAAACTTTTAGAAATGCTTTTCATCTAGAATACATACCTCCAAAAGTCGAAGAAGAGCCCAAATAATTGCTATATTTCAAAATTTTGTGAATGAAGAGAAAGAATCAGTAAGAAATAGAAAATCCTTAAACTGAAACCCAAAGAAAGAGAATGAACTAAAATTTTTTATTATAATTTTAATGTCAAAAGACATATCGTTAAATAAATAAAGGGACTCACGAAGCTAAGAAAATGAATTTCATATTCAATTCTATGGGAAAGTGGGAGGAGAGTGAAAAATTCGATTCTATAAATAAAGTTTATCACGAAAAATTCTGAAACACTACTCATTTTTTTACTAATTAATCAAGAAAGAAAAAAAAAATGTTTTTTCGAAGAACTTGAAATTGCACTAAAAATCGGAATTAATATTTTTCTTATGGTATATTTTTATTGACAGAAATTGACTGAATAATTAGCATATAATAAAGCAATTACAATATCAGAAGAAATTTTCATAATTGATTTGAAGCTTATTAAGATTAGCTGATTTTATAAGAAATTAATGTACCTGCTTTTCAGAAATGCTTTTGAATTACGCATATTTCATAAAATATAGTACTTTAAGGAAAAGAAGATAATACAAATGTCTAACGGGCAGTTATGTTTTTACTTTTTCGCATACGAAATATAGGAAAGTATTGTAATCATCAAAAAATTTGAACTCGAAATTTTGACGAATTTTCTCATTTTAGACCTACCTAAGTTCAAAAAACGTATTTTTGGCATTATTGCTGTCTGTCTCTCCGTTTTTATGTGAATATGATGTCTCAAAACGCTTTAACCAAACGAATGAAATTTGGTACCTGATTTTTACACCAAATTTGTAGATTTCTCTCAAATTTTGAGTGAAATCCATTCAGAAGAAGTGTGTCTGCCCAACTGTCCGAATATAAGTTAATACGATAACTAAAAACTGCAGAGAGTTAAAAAATGAAATTCAATACATTGGTTTAACATCTAAATTGTATAAAGCTTAAATCCCTTAAGTGGTTGACATTCTGCCGGTATCACAAGTCGGCAAACGCTAGAATTCAATGACTTCAATATATGGAATTTGTGATAACAATTATAGTTTTGTATCAAATTTTGGTTTCAATCTATTGAAATAATGCATCTAAAACCCAATTGCGTTACTCTTTACTGCATAATCACCAAGACTCACACGATAAATTCAGTAGAAACAAGAGACTCTACTCTACGAGATCTCTACTTTAAAACTATTATTCGTCAATTCCATGCAATGATTCACGGCCTTATCCACAGTTCTATGTGGGAAGGGAATAATAGCTTTATTAAAGACTATTCCCGTTGGTTGCAGTTAAGATGAAAGGAACTGTCTTATTTTTAATTTGACGTCCTATTTTATACAGACCGGAAACTGTTTGCATTTTTTCTCATTAACTCGAGATGAATTTATCTTAATAATTATTATTAATTTATTATAATAATTATTTCTTTATAGTTTTTCTTCACTTTTCTTGTCAAGACGAGACTGAAAATGAAACGAGCAATATTTAACTCTGTTTGCAATCTAATTAGCTGCATGAAATTTAATATTAAAAAAAATTACATTGTGTACAAAAACGAATGAGATTCAAGGTTTTAAAAATTTAGAAAACAAAACAATTCAATGGAAACACCAGAACTGATATTGAATTTGAAAGAAGATTCTAATGTTTTATTTGGCGTGTGCTTTAATAGCTTAACATAAAGCAGAATAAAATAAAAATTCAACTTAAATGCTTAATTTTTTTTCATTGTGATTAAGTCTTTTAACAAAATTATACAAAGATCGAGATTTTAAAAATTTGCTATAATTTTATTTGATTTTATCCAACATTTATCAAAATTTGGGTTTGAAGAAATAATTAAATTTCAGCTTGAGGGATGAAGGTTTGAGGTTTCTTAAACTAACCAACCAGTTGTTAATTCTCAAAGAGTTCCATGGAGAGGTGTTTTGCCCCCTGTCGAGAGCAAACTTTTTCCATAAAAGGGGTTTATGACCCTAAACATTTTATTTGTATATATTCATATTCATAGCAAATAAAAAATGAGATTCATAAACTCCTTACCCTAGACTTCGCCATCTCCCTGTTAATCAACGAAGGAAAGCGTTCCTTCATCATTTTTTTTCAACATCATTCGAACCGCTCAATCGTTACACAGATGATGGCTTTCTTCATTTGTAGAAAATAATTAACGATTTTTCTCTCGATTAACATTAGGTTATGATTCTTAACTGTTCTTAGAAAAAATTAGGGCTGATAGAAGCGCAATCTCACGCAAACGAAAGTATCATCCTTTTATAAGAAGATTACGAGAGAAAAAATGGTGGGGTCTTGGAATCAAGAATATCTCCTTTCAAATAAAGGGAGCTTAACAAAGAAATTTTTTCCATCCATTAATAAGAGACTGTCATGCCATCATTTTTATACTAATTACAAAATAAACCAATTTCTAACTGGTCATGGTAACTTTAAAAGTTATTTGTACAAATTCAATTTGTTTCCGTCATCTTCCTGCGATTGTAATATTGGTGGGAAGGAAAATGTTGAACATGTGCAATGTTGAACACTCCTTCTATGTTCCAAGTTTGTCAAAGAGAGACAGATACTAAGACTGGCTCTCAAGGACATGAATATAAATTGGTCTCTAGAGTTTCACCAACTTATTTCCACTAGTAGTGCTTTCGAAAATTTCTGTAAATTTATTGTTGACATCTGTAATCCTTCATAACTATTAAATTTTCTTCTTTTTCTTTTTGTAATGTGTTACATACTTACTTCTATATATATATATATATATATATATATATATATAGCCATTCTTTTCATTTTGACTTGAGTACTGATCTTCTCCCCTCCATTTCCCGAGATGGAGCACTCCAAATTCAATCATCTCACTGTTATGGATCTTTCGCCGCAATGTGCATTCAAGTCTTGATTCCAATGAATATGTTCGTTATATATTGAAGGTTGCACTCTTCATCTGACCGTGAATTGTGTTGGATTCAGATACTATTCTTGCCAATTACGAGAATCCATTTTCATAAAGCCTGACTTATCTTTAATATGAGAGGCTAGGTGAATGACTCAAACCAAACATGTCTTCTTCCCTTTTATGAAACAGATTGAGGAAAGTAGTCGTAAAGCAATATTCCTTGCTCAAATGGAAGTGAGAGGTTATGCACATGTTTTTCAAAAGTAATTAAAATTAAAATATCACGATAATTAAAGTATAATTGCAAAATTCTTATATTTCGAAACACTGGTGAAAATTAATAAAAAAATTAATTATACCAAGCTGAAGACAGAACAGCTAATGAATGATACATTTTATTATTGAAGTAAATTTCTTCCCTTGAGTAATTCATTCTTAATTTGTTACTAATATGATTACCAGATATGCACCAAATACTTCTAAGCAAAGAAATACAGTGAAATAATCCAATGAAAATCTAATTAACTTAATTATTTTCTCTCGATTATATAATTACGTTTCTAACAACTTTTTAATGCATTCAGGATTAATTTAAAAGCTTTCAGTAATAAACAGTTTAAATCTCAAACTGTTCATGATTCATATCCTCGCTTTTTCATAAAATTATATATATATATATATATATATATATATATATATATATATATATATACACACACACACGTGTGTGTATGTATGTGTGTTTCTTTCTTATTAAATTGATATTATTATTTCGGCAGTAAAAAGAAGTGACTGATCGAATAAGAATTTTAAGTAGAGCAATTTTAGATATCTGAAAGTAATATTTAAGAATTCTCCAAGGAATAATGAACAATTTTAAGATGTTTTCTGCTTTCTTTTCAAGATATGTGTTAAGGTAACGTTTTAATTACTGCACCACCTGTAAATGTGTGTATATATATATATATATAATAAATACGTTTTTTAAATCTGTGCTACGTTTTATATTCATAAAGCATTCAAAGCCAAATTAAGAGTGAACAGATTTAGTTCTCCAAAAGAAAACGAGGAAAAACACTAATGTAGAAAATATTATACAACGTTCAAGTGGAAGAAAAAAATGTTCTCAAATGTTCAGTTTATACGAAAAAAGGAATGATTATAGATATGTAAATTCTACATATTTTAAATGATGTAAAATATCTTTACTTCATGTTTTACAACATTTGTATATGCAAAACGAGCTTACCAGTTTTTTATTATTGCAAATTTTGTGTGTTATGCTAAAAAAAATGTTTCTTTCACTTAATGCGGGCCGCGGTGGCCTGGTGATATGGTCCCGGCTTCGAGACCGGGGAGGCTTCAGGTTCCACTTAAGAACCGCAGTGTAAGCGGGCCAGGTGCTAGCTAAATCCGCCTCCCGATGGTGCGAAGTGGGGGGGGGGGGTCATCTGACCTCGCTTCAAAATTACCAGTACTGCCCCAAAATAGCCCTCGTGCTGCTTTAAAACGGGACGTTAATATAATTAAACTGAGCTAATCTTTTACTTATCTAGATTAACATAATTTTTTAAGCACTTTTTTTCTGTTATAACAGAAGCAGTGCTTATGGATTTTGTTTTCATATTAGGTATTTTTATCCATGCATTAAATACATCAATGTGTTTTTTTTTATTGTAATACATAACTTGCCTTTTTTATACATGAGAGTAGAATACGAAAATAAGCATACTGTTAGAAAGATGAAAGAACTGGAGAGGTGAATAATTAAAGATTACATGAAAATGAGTCTCATCCGGAAATTTAATTAAATTAGATTTATTGCGTTCGCTTATGCCCCATTACAGAATCATATCAATTTGACCTTTTTTTCTTTTTTTTGCAAGATGTTAGAGTACTCTTTGTTAAGGCTGACTCTTGTTAAAGTTGCCAAAATTTGCATTTCCAAGGTTTATTTATTTATTTTTTTTTTATTAATTTTTTGAACTCGTGCGTTAAAATAAAACGAGATTCAATGCTTAGCATAGTGGTTGTCTTGTAAAAAAGTTGTGGATGGTTGATTTAAAACTTCGTCATTCATAAATTAAAATGAAAAACTGTAAGTATTTAGACATGGAAAAATTTCTATATTCATTCTATATTAACAATTTCAAGAAAAAAATTTCATAAATAAAATTTTTATTCCAATATTAGTAGTACTGAAGAAGTTGAATAACTTCCATGAGGCAAAGATGGTGAAAGCAAAACAAAAGCCCTATTGCGATGCCTTATTCGGCTGACAGTCCTTTTGAAATGTTTTGGAATGATTACTGCTTACAAAGAAAGCCTTCTAAGCGGTTCTTCTAATCATATGAGTGCCGATATCAACACCCAGTAGCGAACTCCTGAATTTCCATCCTCGTACTTAATGGGGCTCTGAAGTGATGCCATTGATGAACATAAAAAGATGTAATCTGTTACCATAATATAGATTTTTTATTAAAAAAGATGTAAAAGATATATGTTATCAAAAGTTCTGTAAATATGTAGAAGATTAGCATTTGCCTAGATATATATATCTCCCTTACTTTAAATATTATTCGGCAACTTGAACCTTTCCAAAGTTTGAAATAAATGAGGACAAGTTTTTTTAAACGATCGAGAATCTTAGATACAAATATGCTAGATTATTTTCACTGCAAATTTTATACTTACCTGATTCTTCATCAATGTAATTATTAAATCTTACGTTTTGTTGCATGCTCATCTTTCAAAGTAGAATATTCAGCTTACATTTTCAAAACTAACTCTATATTTTCATATTGTCAACTTTTCTTATTCTATTGAAATATGAGGTACTTTTATAGATACTAGAACATTACATTATTTCCATAGTGTCAAAGAACAAAGAAATTTATGGAATGGCAATGATTCAGTACTTTCATTTCAGTTTTCATTCCGATTATTCTCATTACAAATGACTAGTTATTACATATAACGAACTCAATAAGATCTAATCTAAATTTCCTCTATTCTTTAACTGCAAAAACATAAAAAGTTATATAATCGAAAAAGTTGGATTGCTAATTGAGAAGAAGTGTTCATTTACAAATAATTTCCTGAAACTGGGTGGAATTCCTTTTCTAAAGATGTATAAAACTACCAAATACCAAATTGTCTTGCTACTGATAGCGAATTGTTTTCGTGATGCTGAAGTCATCCTTTTGAAAGGATTGAATGATATTTTTTCTTTTGACTGCTGCTTTCTAATTAATTGCTTAGGGATAATTTTTCCTCAGTTTGCGTTTTCCACGAGGGCTTACAGAAAACAGCAAAAAGCATGAAAGGAATATTGTAGCTATATAATTCTTTTGGGTGTTGATATTAAGATGAGTCGAGACACAGCGAGCAAGAGTATATAGATGCCCCTAACGCTCATCTTCGAGGATTTCAAGGAGACAAAACATAGTGTATTTGTACTACTTTTTAAAATCAAACAGGATAAGGATTCAAAAGTTATTACCCTGCCTCCAGCGCTGCAAAACCCTTATGACGACTGAGGGCGATATTATGCCCTGGGCCCCCCTTATCTTCTTTTTGCCAGTGATATTGAACGAATTGTTTGGTAAATCTTTCCTGAAATTTCTTTGCTAAACTAGATATGTTACATGTTCCTTTGTGAAATTTGTATTTCCGAATTAAATTTGTATTTTGTTCTGAAAAATACAAGTTTGTGTATATAGATCACATGCAGGAAATATAAATAATTTTCTTATACTGAATTGTATATTTCTAGAATTCCGGTGCATTTATAAACAGGAACAGATCAAAAATTCAGGGAGTTGAAGATTTTTGAAATACGTAACTCTAGTAATAGTTGATACTGATGATCTGTTTTATACAAAAGAGCTTGTTTTTTGATGTAAAGTCATCTCAAATGATTTGATGATGATGATGCAAATGATTCATTTGTTTGTAAATATAGAAATTTGCAATCGATTTTTCTTTTACTTCTAGATTGTCCAAGTATTAAAAATTTTTGCAAGTGGTTTTCAAGAATGTAATGCATAATTTTATAATTTTCAGAGTTTAATTTCGTAAATCAATTAATTTAATTTAATTCGCAATCAATAGAAGTGGTTTCCTTTATCAGTGAATTTAAGACAAAAATTATATCGAACTTCAAAAATATTTATGATGATACTTTACTAATTAACGACTAAGAAAATAATATTATAAATTTTTCTGTATGTTGACAAAAGTGGGTTTTAAAATTCTTTTATTAAACTTATTATTCGTTCGTTTTTATATAAAGCTTTAATTTAATTTCCAAAATATGTGTTTGCTTTCGTTTCAGTTATTTATGATATTAGTTTAATATATTTTAAAGGAATTTTTATTATTTTTAAATTGGTCATTGCTTGCGACAAAATTCCTAGAATTGTAATTTAATGAATTTAAAAAAAATGGCGATAGTGTCATTTTGCCATACATGATAATTAAGGTTGAACGAAACTGGCCTTAATTTTTTTTTCAATATTAGTTTGGTAATAATGCGGAAAATTTCTCTTTTAGGTTCAAAAACAATTTTTAAAAATTTGTTTGCAATATTAAATTACCTTGAGGTGCTGTAAAAAGCTTGAAATTTGTAAAAAAAAAAAAAAGAAAAAAAAAAGTGCCCTTCTAAAATTTTAGTTTGGAAGGAGTTAAGAAAATTTAGCTTTTAGGTTCAAAAAGAACTTTAAAAAATTCCGGTTGCAATACAACAATATCTCAAGATGCCGCAAAGTTCTTAAAATTTGTAAAAAAATATTGAAAAATTACAAACTTCAACAAAATATTTTTATGAATTTTTTGTTCATATAATGTTACAAAAGTCGATTTTAAATATGTAATAAGCATTACAATAGGAAAAAATTATTAATTACTAAGTATAATAATAATAAAAAATATTTTTTATGTAAAATTTCGCGTTTTTTACTTTTTTATCCTTAATGATTACAAATGTTGCAGATGAAAAATGTTTGTTTTGACTTCATTGCCACTTTAAACTGTTTTTTAAATTAAAATTTGGCATATTCAAACATGAATCAATTTTTTCTCTTATATATCCTTCTCTTGCGATTGACCCACAGACATTTTGAGCCGATTCGTTCACCAGTTTCACAGCTCTTTCCATTGCTTGCATATAACAAGGAAGGCGGAAAAAGTCGATAACCGAGTTCCCTATACTATTTCGCTCAGCTTCAAATGCCTTCTGAGAGTCTCTGAGAGAGTCACTGGAAACATGTAGCAAGGAGGGTTCAGTTACGTCATTTTCAAGCCATGAGATCATGTCAATGTAAGCCTTTGCATCGAAGTTTATCTTTGGAACTTTAAACTTCCTGGCGTTTTAAAACAAGTTCTTTCAATTTTACGTTCATCACTTAGCATTGACAAAGGATATTTTCTGAAGCAGCAAAGTAGCAATTTCTTTGAATAATCTAGTATATAACGTTCTTGAGATCGTCAGAGAGATAGCGTGAATATGAGATAAGGTTAAAAAGATGTTTGGAACCATAAGTACATGAAAGTTTTAACTTGATATTAAACCCCACAGGCACCTGGTTGTTTTATCTCGTCTTGTTTATTTGATGGATCTGTTTGGTTAGCCTCTTTTTGTAAAGAACATTGTTGTTCTTCAGCGTTGTCATTGTCAATAGTAATAGTTTCTGACACACTCGTATTTTTTGTCCGTTCTTGATTAAATTTAACTATTCTCTGTAAGTGTTTTCTCTTTCTTGCTTCTGTCTTCCTCAAATTGCTGGTGGTAGCAATATCAATATTACCTATAACCATTTTCCTGTTAGAGCGTTGATCGTTTAGAACCGTTTATTTCAAAACTAGCACTTTGAAATAAGTCAGCAATATCAAATAAACGTTGAACTTCTTCTCTAAATTATGTGATTTTGGAATAAAACTTATCTAAACATTTTCTGCTTTTAGACTTTAATAGCTTCCTGTATTTAGCATGATAAGATTTTATCATTTGTGAAATTCTTTTGTTAGAAGCTATGAGAATAGAAACTCTTGACCATATTTCTTCTATTATGTGAACTAAAGTGTCACATATTTCGTTTACAGAAGGATCCTTCTCTGAAGCAATTTTGAGGTTATCTCTAATATAACAGTAGCATTAGATTCGTAAGTATCGAGTTCACCTTCAGGCAAAACAATAAATTTCCCAAGAATAGAACACTCCGATATTTGGCTTGTATTCACTAATTTAGACCAAGTTTCTAGATATCATGATTTAGACCATGATAAACATTAAAGTATCATAAATTAATGGTATTCAAATATTTTGCGACAGAATTATTTTTGGCTAAGCTGAATAATTTTGACTAAATAATTTTTGCAGAAAAAAACTACCGTCATTATTAAAGACATGAAACTTTTTTGATTATCTTCATCAATCTTGGATTGGAATTCAGCCTCAACATTAAAAATTTATAATATAATACATATAATTTGTTGAAACTTTTAGTTCTTGTAAAATGTAAATCTTATCGAAGGAAATATCTGCTTTAAATTCACATATATAAAAACAGATTTTATTTATCTAAGATGTTCAGAAAACTAAAGACTTTTTTCTAAAATGTAAATATTTTTTCCCGAGGGTTTTTTTTTTTTTTTGCTTAATACTTAATTTTCAAAAGTACAGGGCTGGCAAGACATAAGCTTCGAACTTCACAGGGCTTTAAAATGCTTTTTAGTAGCCCGAATGAGATAAACTTTGAACTAAATATAATTCAAATGATGTGCTTGGCATTTATTAAATAAAAAAATTAGTATGAAAATTCGCCAGTACTATAATACAAATATAATAGGGCTATAATACAAATTGTATTTATTTCTATATATTTAAAAAAAATATTATTTGCACTACAGTGCATGCCTTTTAGCATTATTTAGATAAAAACAAGGCGTCTTCTGCGCGAACATTAGTCACTTCTTTCCATGTTATGCCCACCTAGCAAGAAAAACCGCTGTTAGTGAAATTATTCGATCAAAAGCAGCAGAACTTCATTGCAGCTGTAAAAGAATCCACCTAATGAAGCGGATTCGAACAGGTCCTATGTCTCCATATGTCGTAAGCAAGTTGATACAGGAATTTGGAATTAATGGACAACTTGGCCAGTGCATCTATTACAGAGAAGGGTTGAGAGGTTCGTAAGACTTTTCCCCTTCAGTTCCTTGCTGGAACGACGGTTGACGTCAATTAGTCATGGCGCATTCTGAGGAGTGAGGGTGCTTCAATGGGTAAGTTAATGTATACAATTGTCGAATTTGGGCAGCGAAAAATAATTTCGTTTCTCCAGGAATAGCTATTGCATTCTGAAAAAGTGACAATATGTTCTAGTTTGATAGTTACATTTAACATTAGACCACATTTTTTTTGAAAAGATAATTGCAAATAAAACCAAAACGTGTTTCGTCATTTGGCAACGGCACTAAGATATGCGGAGGGACTATTCCACAACTTCAACAGTGTGGGTGCCTTCAGGATATCATTTTCATGCAGAATGGCCTATTTCTTTACATTGACTGTCTTGTAAAGTAATTGCTGACAGCATTTACAGATGCAGGGGTGATTAGCCGTCATTTTCCAATAGCATGGCTCCTGATTTGCTGATAATATTTTTGGAGACATCCGGTTGTTGAGTTTTCAGAATGAAGATATCTACCGTCAAAGGTCAGAATCTGAAGGAGACCATTCGAAGCGATGTTCTTGATATTCCGGCAGACTTACTTCAGTCAGCTGTGGAAAATATGGTTCAGCGATTTGAGTAGATGAAACCTGAAGGGAGGGGGGCATATTTAACCCAGTTTTAATACGACTTTTTATATTGTTTAATATTTATAGAGTACACTGAATGTTTTTATGCGCATTTATGCACCTATTGATTGAATGTCATGCTATTTTTCTGTTTAATAGATATCAAATGCATAATTTGAATTATATGTATTTCACATGTTATATTATATGTATCAATAGAATATATTCTAAAGTAGTCTGAAGCGGTAAACTTATTTCGGGCTAATCTTGAATATTAAACTTCTCACGTTAAAATGACTTCTAGTTTCAATCTGTGCTTATGATAATTTTTTTTACTTTTCACTATCATTCTGCGAATGCTCTCTACCAAGTCTGATGATCTTTTAAATCTTGACAATGCATTCCTTGCGCATTTAAAACTTGTAATGTATTAGTATAACCGCAAACTGGCTACTCCGACCCGCCGGAAGGCACACGGACAAATCTGAAAGACCGGACCACTGCAACAGCAACACTGCCGGGAACTGTGGTTGAGTCCTAAGGACCATCACTGGCCACGGTACAATCCTTCCGTTGGGAAGTACGTCCCGACATCGATGAGAGGAGCCAGACCCCCGCCTTTTAGTGTACCCACCAAGGGGGTGAAATCCCAGCACTATGCTGGAATCTTCTCATCCTCAGTTACGAAGTACCCCCAACCCCGAGTGGGATAATGAATTAGTATAAATGTATTTCAAAATATGTTGGCATGAAAAGCACTCGGTTAAAGTCACAGAAATGAACTCTTTCTATGAGAAATAAAATATACCTACTAAAGAAAATGCAATGCAGAAATCTCCACTGCAAAATTAGAAAGTCAAGGATTTATTTTTGATTTGAATTCAATAAATAAATTGAAATGAAATTGTTAAATTTCAACATAATCAATTAAGATAAAATTATCGAATTCGATTTTGGTTTGTGTTTTATTGGCGCACGTTTTCACACAACACAATATATATTAATTAAATGCAAAAGCAAGAGTTTTAAATCTGTTTATTAGAAACGTCTGATATACTTCATCAAACAGAATTAAAAAAAGAAACAAACTTGATTTAAAATATTTAATTGAATATTACTCAAAAACGTGCATAAAAAACCCTTCTTTATTTATTATTTATTAACTCTTTATCTATTTATTTTATCTTCTAACATCTATGCATCCATAAAATCGCTAGTGAGAATTTCCATCCTAAACCCGTTGCGAATCCTTCCTTGCGAAACCCGTTCAAACTGGCCTTTTTGCTGTACTGAAACATGAAAGACGCTTATTTACAACCTTCTTTTATGTTGAATAGAAAGATGAATATTCCAAAGAACAGTTAGAATTCGAAACAATTTCATAAAATGTTTTTCAGTACAATGGAATTTTAAATTGACGTAAATTTTTAAAATTTTGCTGTTAACTTCAAAGAATTCTCTTTTCTTAAGATCCTAAGAAGTGGCAGAATTTCTTATGCTTGTTACCTGTAATTTTCTAATAAAAGGAAAATGATGTATTAGCAAATAATTCTTTCATGAGGATATAATGCAAAAAATCTCCTGTCCGATCATATTTTAGTGCTACAAATGCTTTTTTAAAACAGATATATAGATTTCTAGGAAAATGTTATTCATTTTTAATTTTTAAACTTAAATTTATTGCATAAAAGAGAAAACATATCATATATTGCAAGAGAAGACTGTAAAAAACTGTTTTAATTTTTTAAGCTAATATATACGTTCATCAAATTTATTAATATATTTATCAATGACAGAAATAGGATTACTTTAAAAATTATAACAATAAAAATAGCCTCATTATTTAAAATATAAATTGCTCAAATTAAAGTAATTTCTGAAAAAAAAAATTAATTTTGAGTTTCTTTCGTTTTGTAAATCATTTCGCTTAAATTATGAAACACTCATAATAATGATTTCTCTTTTATATTCTCATTTGATAAAAAAAATGTTCTTAATTGTCTATTCAGTTTATTCTTAGAATGCCTGTCGTTCCTTTTTCAGACATTTCTTATAATGTAAGCTAAAATAAAATTTTGCTTCCTTTTTTTGCTTTAATCATCAAATTCAATTACTTTTTAGATTTATTAACCTTCCACATGTGCCTTCCAAGTGAATAAAATTTTGACATTATATAAGAATGTCAAAACATATATATTTTTGCTGCAAATCTTTATCGGTAAGATTGGGTAATTGGGTGTAAATCTGGTCAGTTTCTCCCGTATACTTTTGAATTTTTAAAATATGGATTAAGACAATTTCGAAACGTTATATTGACAACGCAAGTTATATTTTACTCTCCAAATGAAAGGTCAGATCCTCACCCATACTAGATAAATTGTTGGCATAGTCTATTTAAAAAAAAAGTAAGGAATTTAGTGGCTTACAATTCGAGATTCTCCTCGATTCAAGCCATTCTAAGAGATTGTAAATTTATAATCACAATAAAAAATCCCCACTTGGACTTAAAGGTTATATTAATTCAATTTCGAAACGTTATTCCTTTTTTATTTTTTTTCTCAGTGTAAAGAAATTATTATGCATTTTCAGGAATGAGAGACAACGGGACATTACCATTTGAGGAATTAAAAACTGAGACACCTTATGATAAAGCACAATCCAATTTCGGCTAGAAAAAGAGTGAATCATGTATTTTGATAAAATATTTGCAAAGTTCGTTATTCAAACGAATGGAAAAAATGCAAACCAAATTCATCTGATATTTTTAATAAAGACAGTCCTTTTTAATAAAGACAAACTCCTTCCTCTCATATCATGTGCCTAACGAATCATCATTTCAAGTCGGTGTGTTTAGAGATCGTTTGAGACAAAACTCTTGGAAGATGATTGTCAGCAAAATCCAAGGAAGAAAAAGAGACCCCTCCCACCTAAAAGTAATTCCGTCGAAATGGTAAATGAAGTGCTTGATACATTATCAACTCCAAATACTGACAGTAGTTTTAAATCAAGTAAAATTCGTTGTAGCGAAACTGGAGTGTTCTCTATGAAAATGTATTCAGACTAGATGCTTGAGCAAACCAGTGGAAAAACCAACAGAGTTGCACATAAAATAATTGAAAAAATTTATATCAGTTTAAATTAGTATCTAACTACAAATATTATGAAGTATCTGTGATACTTCTGAGTCTACTTCTGAGGTAATAATCTGTGCATTGAAATATTTATTTTTGAACCATGAAACTGGCTCTTAAATACTGTTAAATAATAAAATGACAATGCAGAGAATAAAATAAAATTTTTCATTTTTTCTAAGTTCGGAGGAATGGAGACCCAGTTACCACAACGACAGAGGTTACTGGATACCTTCGATAATATATATGATTAAATTAGTTTTATAATTAAATTCATGATCAGTCTCGAAAATTTTTTGTATCGGTAAAAAGAGCAGAACGCTTTAAGTTATACAATAGTATGAAGGAGAAAAAATATGGCTAACAAACTTTTTTCAATAGTTTTTTACGTTAAAAAAATCGTAATCGTAATTTAATTGGCTTTGTAAATTTAATACAAAATAAATAAATACCTCTTCTTATCTTATACTATTCGCGAAATCAGTAAATGACAGTTTAAAAGTCACTTCCTCCTCCTTAATTCATGTGATAATTTTTTTATTTTGCTTCTATTTCAATTTTTTTTATTTCCATTTTAACATGTCATTAGCATATTCCGAGTTAGCTAAGAAATACGTTTTACAGATCGTATAATATTCTTACAATTTCTGATAAATAATGCATGCATTTCTTCTTGCCACAAAGCTCTTATAAGGTTTACTCTCCTTTTTTTAAGATTTTTCTTAATTTCAAAATTTCTTTATCTATTTCTGCAATATTTATCAATAAATTATTTTGTCTCATCATTAAAAGTATTACGGTAGGTAACTTATTTAAAATTAAAGAGATCAGCTAATTGCAATTTACCTGTGTTAGCAAGCTCTCCGACAAGCCAATTATACTTAATGTTACTCTTATTTATGAATAAATTATTAAATACTTTAATTTAATTTAATTTAAAAGATGTTCTCTCTTTTATTTTCTTTTTCTCTATTTTTTTTCAAATTTTCGTAGATATATATTTATATTTCCTTTAAATGTATCCTCATGAATCCTTTCTCATGAAGATTTTACTTCATTCTTAATTTAAATAACCGTAAAGTATTCGAATTTTTTCTAAATTTAAATTACAAACACCATCAATATGTTCCTCATTTCTTCTTCCCATACATTTCTACGCCGTTTCATCAGTGTCCCAATTTAATTGTCATAATAAAGTAATCTGTTTAACCGATGACAAGTTTTCTCCCACTGTCAATTTCGCTTACTTTCTTCTTCAGTCGTTATTTCTATCATTAGCTGGGAAACTCTTCATACAAAATAGGTGGGTGAGATATCCCTTTCCTTTGATAATTTTGGCACAAATGACGCAGAACGAAAAGAACATTTGGGCGCATATCATTGCTGAAGAGTGGGGACGGACTGTGGAATGTTTCGTGCACGGTCATTTCTCCGGTCTACTGGTCACGGACACTTCATTCTCGAATTCCTCTTGAGGGTCTTTCAACATTCACGTTTTTTCTATGTTGCTGCTCCGCTTGCTTTTTGAAACTTAAAATGTCTCGAAATTGTAAAACATTTTCATAGGGAAATTAAATTTTTTAAGAATTTGACTGAAGTACAAAACCTAGAATTCGTGAACAAAATTGGGGATTCAATAAACTCAGAAAACCATTATGAATGACAAAAAAATTGATGAGGACAGGTAAGAAGCTTTCAGAATCTCTACTTCGAAGAAGAAAGCAGATTATTTAAAATATAAGACATTTTGAATAAACTGTTAACTCAAAGTGCATTAACTCAAGTCCCCCTGTGAGAGAACTCATGTTTATAGAAAAAGCAAAAGATATTAATGAAAGATTGAATACAAAAGATCCATTTCTTCAAATGGATGACTTCATAAGTCACAAATGTGGCATGAGATTTCAAGTGAAGTTTTAAAGCGAATCCAACTGAAAAATAGACCAATGATTCAAAAATGTGTGAAGCAAGGTTGATGTAAAGTACAATTATAATCGTGACCCTTTTATAACCCCAGGATTACAAAAATTCTTGTATTCAAAGGTGACACATTATTGAATTCAAACATCATCTCACTCTTTTCACTTTGCGCCGTCAATGGGCAGTGTGAGGGGATGACAGTGGCGGATTTTGGCAACAGGCGCTAAATTATTTTGAGCCCCCCAACTAGGAAAATTCTATTCATAACAAGAAAATAACATGAAATAAATGTATTTTAGCTTTTAATTTTAACTTTGTGCTTATTTTTTAGCAATTCCTACATTATACGCGCAGGTGGTTATGAAAATAATGGAAACACTTGTAAATAAAAGCGAGATTTTGGAATACTCTCCTTAAGCATTAAAATATAATAATAGCCACCAGTTTTTTTATAAATAGCAATGTATATATTATGGTAGTATATGTTAGCTTTATTGAAGTTCTGTAATTCATGGATTTTTTTCAAAAAAATAAAATGTCGGTCCTCTCCGAATTTCAAAAAGACCGAATTGTTGGAGCCCGTTTAGCTGGAGGAAGTGGAACTGAAACACCCCAACTTTTAGGCGTTTCTAGATATATGTCTAAAGACATGACAGCATGCAAGCGGCAAGACAAGCTCGGCAAAGAAAAATAGTGGGCGGAAAGAGAAGCGCAGTGCAAGAGACCGACGGGTATCGAAGCGGATTGTAATGTCTAATAAGCGAACAACTGCTTCAAAAGTGTCAACTCAATACCCATCTGAATTTTTAAGTGCCAGTGGTTACAGTTAGAAGGAACCTTCATAAATAGAGCATTTATGGCAGAGCAGCAATTCCTAAACCACCTGTCACAGATGTTAATTGTAAACGTCGTCTACAGTGGTGTCACACCCACAAAACATGGTCGATTGATAAGTGGAAGAAAGTAATATAGTCTGGCGTATCGTGTTTTACAATTTTTCCTATAACAGGACGGGTGCACTCTTGGAGGATACCTGCACAAGCGTATGATCTTGATTGTCTCTATCCAACTGTCAAGCATGGAGGTGCATCTGTCATGATATGGACAGCCATGCCGTGGTTTTTTTGCTGGATCAATCGGAACCCTCCTTCAAAGGAAGGATCACTGGAGAGAAGAGAAAGTTTAGCTGACCAGGTTCATCCTATGAAGCAAACTTTGTTTCCCGCAAGAGATGGAACTTTCCAGGATGATAATGTGCCTATCCATGCAGCGAGACTTGTCCAATCACGGTTTGATAAACACGAGGATGAAGTTAAACATCTGCATTGACCTGCACAGTCATTCGATCTCAATATAATTGAACCGATATGGTCTATTTTAGAGCGTTCACTACGGAATCGATATTCTCCACCGGCATCTCTCCCAAAACGTTCCCAATATCTGCAGGAAAATAGTACAATATTCCTCTAAACACTCTTCAACACTTATATGAATCGATTCCAAGGCGAATCCAAGCTGTATTACATGCCAAAGGCGGTCATAGACTATACTAATAAAGGATTCTTTATAAATCTAAGGTGTTTCCATTTTTTATAACCACCTGTATATATTAAATACAGTGAAAAAAGTTTTATGTAAAAAATTGTAACATAAAAGGATAAAAAATGACAGTTCTATTCAGAAAATATTCTTATTTGCATTCCTTAAAAAATCGAATTGGTATAAACAGTGTTAACAACCCTGTGCCGAAGGATTGAGTAGTATTTGATTTTAACAATACAGATAATAATTATAAAAAAATAGAAAATCTTTTAAGATTTTTTTAAATAATATAGAAATTTTAAAATAGTTCTTAAAAATATTATAGATTTGAAACTCTACAAAACAAATCATTATAAATATTTTTATCTTTTATTCTAAAATTCCTGTTCTTAAAAAGTTATGATATAAATTATAAAAAAAGGTATTCTGCTCCAAAATAATAAATAAATAAAAAAATCATTATGAACATTAATTATGAATGATTGTTTTTCGCCGAAGCTAGCTTCTTCTCCTTTCTTTTCATCAAAGTGGTACTTTCTTTTCCTTTTTCTACTTTCTTTATATTTCCTATCATCAGTAATCTGACTGACTTCAGTTTCTACATCTTAGAAGTTTTTTCTAACTTCCAATATGAAATCTGATAAGAATTTAAGGACAGATGAGCGCCATACAGCTATCAATTCCAGAAGATTAAAAATAAAATAGAATGTTTAAAATAAAATTACCGCTATAATTACATGAGGAAAACTAATAAAAGGCATTAACGTGTTTTTTGGTGATAGTTTTAACACCGAAAAATTTGTAAGTTATAGTTATAAATTTAACAAATGGCAAACATGATTTTAAACTTAAAATTTAAAACATAAAATTAGACTTAAAATTTAAGATAAGTTGATAAAGTTTTCACTTATAAAGTTTTAAATGGTATAATTGCAAAACACAATATTTCATGCCAATGGGAGTTCATTTATGTCATATTAACAATTTGTTCTGCTCTGGTGATTAAACTTATAACTAAAATAATCGTTTTAAAAGATTCATGGAATTGAACTTATTAAAGAGAGAAAGAGTTAACATGTAATGAATAAATATTTCTCCGATTTACACCAAAATCGCAATAATTGTTTTAATGATCGTGCGGGAAAGAGTAAAACCCACAGTTCAAATTGTTATATTAGACAAGAAATTATCACGACATATATATTTATAACTCCTTCGATATACAATTCAAATTGAATTGGTATCCCCAATTAATATTCAAATATATTAAATGCACTTTCCTATTTTATCATGAATATTTATTATTAATTTATGTTTGCAGATCTTTCTTAGAAATAGTTAAAAAATCATACTTTTATAAGAAAATAATTAATATAACAAATCTGTGTAAAATAATAAGGCTTCTTACATCTTTCAAAGCAGTTTCAATTTTATCTATTTTTCAATGATTCGCATCGCCTTTGTTCTTATCGTTTCAATTTTTGTTCTTAATCTTTGTTCCTAAATCTTTGTTTTTATTCCTGTTTTGAACCATTGGCAACGGTTAAAGATATTTGTCCAGTGGGATGTTGAGGTGACAGAATGATATAAAGACACTTCATTTCCCTCGGACATAAATTTAGGAGGGTCAGCCTACTCTTACCCCCTTTTTCACAGATGTGGAGGCATCATCAAATTACAAGACCCTTCCAGCTCGTAAATGTGTCTTTGTGTAAAAAGAAGAAATGCTCACGTTGTCTCAGCTTCGTTTAGTGTTAATGCTTCTGAACATTATTAAAAAAGATTTTATTTGCCGAGTGAGCACATTTCACTTAGGAGGGCGAACAAACAAGATAGTCAGAATTATATATTTTTTCTAGTGTTATATAGGAATGAATAAAAATTAAAATGCTTAGCCTTCCTATTTAAAGATGCAGTTTTTCTAAAAAATTCAGCATGCTTTCAAAATATTTAATGCAGGCAAAAATAAAAAGCATATTTTCGACGACTTAAAAAAAAGGGTTAAAAAAATCCCAAGCTTTTTTTTCTCGAGGAATAAAATTCGCGTTAAATTATAAGACTGACAATTCTTAAATATCTTGGAACTATCTATGATTTTAATATTGTAAATATTAACGCGTCATATATAACACAAACTTGTTAAACACAAAATGAATTTGATTATAAAGCATTTAAAGAGACTAATACTTCAAAATTTCCAAAATGAATATCTAATTCGCTAGATTTAAATACATTTCAATCCCCCCCAAATCTAAATAGTATTTGCGGAGAAAGAAAAAGAGGAAGTAAAAAATGTTACAATCTAGTATTAGAAGGGGGGAAAAGAATTTTTTAAAAAGGCGAAACAAAGAAAAGGTTTAATCAGAGACTTTATTGTCAACTCTTTGACTTTAATAGGCGTTAGCATTCCTATAACTGAGTTAAATCTTCTTAACAGTAAATCTTCTTTTATTGAGTAAGAAATATCATTCACGTAATTTTTGTACCAAAATAATAAAATTTTTGCAACCCTTTTTTGTAATATATATTTTGATGAAAGCTATTGAATGAGTATTTTTTATTTGCGTTTTTTTTCTATGTTGGAAATAAATCGCAAAAATAATGTATCTAGGTTTTTTTTCTGTTAAGGTGTATGTGCACACTTAAAACTTCGAAAATCGTTAAAAATATTGAATATTTTTTATTGCCTCAAAATGTCCTCTGATCCTTTAGCTTTCAAATGATACCAAGATGTTGTCAATATTCGCACTATTTCTCGAGTTATAAGGGTTCCTCTTAAGGTACTTTCACAAAAAACTTTAGTTTCGGTTTCTAAACCAGATGTAAACAAACAAATTTTCATAAATTTTACCTGAAATGTTATGCTTTTTTTAAAGAATTATTTATTTAAAATATGTTTTATTTCATTCCTTCTGTTTGGCAACGATATTTAACTGTAAATTTTACTGGATTACGCGAATTTTGTTTACTTTTTGAAAGTGTATTTACGCGTGCTTTTTCCTGGTGCTTGTGATAATTTTTTCGCTATTCTTACGATATAAAATGGGTTCTGCAAGTCGTAATAAGCGTTCGAAGAAAAAAAAGTTTGTTGCTAATCAACATACAAAAAGAAAAGAGTCTCTCGATTCTGAAAATTTATCAGAAATATCATCTGCTTCGAAAACGAAATTAGGGAATATTTCTGATAATGCAGGTATTAATGATGCAAAAGGAGAGTGTTTTTTTTAAAGAAATTGACTGCATCAACCAACTATTTTCTTTTTTATTGCCTAAGTATTGTGCCCTAAGTATTGTGAAAAAACATTGTATGTTCAAAGTAGTACTTCCAAGAAAATGGGATGCTGTGTTGTATTAAATCTTGTATGCCACAGCTGTGATTTCATTAGTGATTCATGCACTACTTCAAAAAAAAAAACATGGTCAGTTTTATAAAGTAAACAGACGTGTAGTGTATACCATGAGGCAAATAGGTTGTGGTCATAGAGAATCAAGCTAATTCATGACTGTTATGAATGCCTCCTCCACCAAATCCTGTTCCATATAATAAACACATGAAAGCTTTGCTGCGTGTTGTAAAACCACTTGCTGAAGAAACCATGCGGTTGGCTGCCTATCGTGTTAGACAATTAAATGAAACATCTGAGTGCGGAGTGTCAGTTGATGGAACCTGGCATAAACGAAGCTACTCCTCATTAAATGGAATTGTGACAGCTCTTTCTGTCGATACAGGGGAAGTCCTTGATGTCGAAGTTTTGTCGAAAGATTGTATTGGCTGCCGCAGATGGAATAAAAATATAAATCTTCGGTTGAATATCAATTGTGGAAAGCTGACCATATTTGATGTATTAATTATCACGGTTCATCAAATAACAATGAACCCATAGGTGCAGGAAGAATTTTTCAGTCGTCAGTGGAGACAAGGGTACTACAGTATAGAGAGTTTTACACAGAGATGGTGACAGTAAAAGCTAAAAGCAGTGTGAGAGCTTGACCCATATTGTGGTAAAAGTATTAATAAGAAAGAATGCATTGAGCATTACCAAAAAAGGCTATGAACTGCTTTGAGAAAACTAATAAAACATTGTACATTTTCAGAAAATTTCAACTGGGAGAATTTAAATAGTTATATATTCCTTATTTGTTATGGAAATTTTAAATAAGAATTCATAAATGTTTTCTTTTATTTAAAAATATTAAATTAATATGAAAGCGGCAAGACACAAAATTAAATTATCATTTCCTTTTTTATTATTTTTTGTTATCAAATACGTTAAATGTTTTTAAAAAATTAACACTTACAGAAAACTATAGAATGAATTCACTTTAAATCATCAAAAAATGATACTGAATAAATATTTATGATATCTGAGAAAACTTAATTTTTAATTCTAAAAAAATGATGTTTGTTTGTTTCGATACTTGAAAAATGCTGGTATCTTCAAAAATCCAGCAAAAAGTTAATCTCATGAGAATAAAGTACTTTAATGGAAATGTACACGACAGGAAACGAAACTATACAGAAATCTCTGCGAAACAATGCCATCCCTTCAACCTAAGGTCAAAAGTGGAGTCATGTCACACCCTTTTGTCGGCGGAGGGAACGGCAGACATTTCTTGAAAAGGGGAGGTCTTTTCACCCTTTATCTCATGTTAGTGGAGAATTATTGACTTGTGAGTCGGTTAGCCAAATAACGAAAAAATGGATCTCACGGATCTGCAAACAAATTTGAAATAAATCATGAGAGAAATATTCTGAAATTTGCCAGAAATTTAATTTTAATACTAATGCATTTGAGTACACTATCCTTATAAATCAAATAAATAAAACACAGTTGCTCATTTGTTCCCGAAAAAAATAAGCATTCAGATCGTCCCTCGTCCCGGTATGCCATATCACCATCAGTTAATAAGAATATTCAAATCATATGAATTTACTAATCGTATTGCAATTTATTTGGGACAAATGTTTTAATATTTAGGGTTTTTCCAAGGTTTTATAATTTTTTTTTATATCTTAGAAATTTCATTAATAGCAGTACTTTTTGAAATTATTTATTTTAATTTTTCCATTCATAGTAATTTACCCTATGTTCTGTTTACTTTTTTCCTCTTCATTTAGTTTCTTTCTTTTTTTCTTTTCTTTTTTTTTCTGAGTAAAAGGGGAAACAAATTCTGAGAAATTCTACAATGAAAAAAAAAAATTGCTACCGATTCAGCACTACGATATAGGTTTTGAGGCCCCCCCTACAGGTTTGAAGTCAAGAGGCGACCGCCTCCAACGCCTGGACGGAAATCCAACTGGGGATGATAAATTATTTTGAAGTCACAATAGGCAAGGTATTTCACAAACAATAAGTTATTTCTACTAAGTTATTAGAAAATACTTTGTTGCTGACTGGTTCAAAATATTGATAAAATTCTGGGAAAAAATTTAAATCTTTGCTATTTATGGATTTATGTTCTGCTCATTGGAGAAAATACTGTTCTATTTCTCCCGAAATCTACAGGAATTACAACCTAGGAATTAAAAATATATGAAAGAGCACAACTGAAGACATTAGCATCCATATGCACTTCTGAGCATCATAAAAAGAAATATCTAAGGAAGAATAAAATTGTGTTTCAAGCTATAAAAATAATATGCCTGGCATGAGATCATATCAAATTAAAAAACAAAACACGCAGGAGAAGTGGTTTGCCAGAAACATTCTCGCCTACTCTCCAATTAAGGCCCCTTCTCTCACTTAAAATGAAGGCCGCAGATGACTTGCATGATATTATAAAACAATAGTTACGAAATATAGATCTTTGGCTTGAATCTAGCGTTTTCGTAAATCAATCATGTGGATTCGTAATTCGAACACCTTTTTCCCGAACACGATTGAAACCAAAATGTGACGCAAAAGTGTAGTTGTAGTCACAAGAAAACATACCGAATTGTATTTATTTCAGACATTCCTTTCACGAGTTATTGTTTTTATATGTATGCGAAAGAACAGACTGTTGGACGATCTTTGACAGATTTGGTTTAAAATGTTATAAAAATCTGTATTTTAAATTCTAAATCTACGTATTTAATCTTGTCTACCTAGCTATTTTGCGTTTTGGAGTTATTATTTAATCAAACAGCCAGACAGTCAGGGTTCCTGAGAATGGATTTTATTCAAAATTTGATAGAAATCTAAAAATTTGGTTGTGAAACCATATACCAAATTTTATACGCACATTTCATAGCCGTTTTGAATTATTGTGTTTAAAGACATACAGACAGACAAACATAATATTAAATAATTCAGCGTTTGCTCAAAATTTTAAAAACAACTTTTATCGTTAAAAATTTAAGATAGTACTAATGCATAACTACATAAATTTGAAAGCAATGATTCAATTTTAAAATGAAGCATATTTAATAAAATTGAGAAAAATGTGTAAAAGTTGCTTTATCATACTTATTTATTACGAAATTCGAACATTTTTATCCATTGATATCAAAGATAAGTTCAACATTTAGTTAGTATAATTTTTTTATGTGCTGCATTTTTTTTACTTAAATGCTAATCATTCAAATATTTTTAAACTTTTTATCCTGAATATGGACGGATAGCAAAGAGAAAAATATGATTTTCATGGAAAAAGAAATTAGAATAAACAATATGACTGTGATAAGTGTCAACACGTCATTTCTTGAAGCCATCGTCCTTCTAACAATATGATGTTGCATGAAATAATGAAATGAGAGCCAACTGTCGCTTAAAAAATACGTTTCAAATGCAACAACTGAAGAGAGAAAGGGAAACAATCATTCTAATTTGATGTCAAGATTATTTTTAAACTTTAAATTTGAAACTTTTTCAATAAGAAATGAAATAAAAGCATCTTCCTTCCATATAAGAAAAATAAAAACCGTAGCATTTTAAATGCATTTCTACTTATGCAATAAAATAAAGATACATTCAATTTCAGAGATTTCTTTCATTATTATCAATTCTTGCGTTTCATTCGTGCCTCAGATTTGTTCGATATTTGTATCCACTCAAGAAACAAAAACATTCAGTGTTCCAATTTCATAAGCAAAAAAGGACCTGTTAGGAAAAATCAAATCTTGTTGACATAAATCACTTTTTGACAATATTCTGAAAAAGTTCATATATAAGACATGTGCTCAAAAAAAATATCTCTCTCTCTGAATTTCTGGCTTTTTTACATTTTTCTGATGCATATATGCTGATATGTGTAAAATATTATATTATTTTTACTAATAAAATCCCTCATCAACCTCTTGCGTATTCCGTAGTGATTTACGAGAGAAAATCTAAGAAATAAGTCAAGAATACAATGATTGATTAAAAAAGACACCGATTAATGTAACGTAATTATATAACTATAAATCACTCATTTTGTTCTAACTTAACTACGAATACAACACAAGAAAGCGAGACTAAATGATCTGCCAATAAATGATAAATAACTTCTGCCTAGAATTAAATTAGAAAAAATGAATACTCAAATGGCTAATCCTGCTCTAATAAAATGTTTTTCATTTCAGAACTCAAAAATTGGGATGCGAAGCTTCAATAATATACTCGCCACATCCATTAAAATCCCTCTTTTTCGTTTAATCGCTGTTTATTTTCGAATTATTTCTGTTAAATGTTTTAGAAAAATCCTGAAAACAGAATGTAGAGCTTTCATTAGCAATATGCATATCATAAGAAAGTGACTATCCATTTTGCGACAAATATTCTACTCTACTTGTAAAATTTCACTAAAATCGAATGGCTAGAAACTTTACAATTCTTAGAAATTGTTTTATATTAAGCAGTTTTAATAATAATTCACTAAGGAGTTAAAAAGTTATTTACTTCCGAGCAAATTTTTTTACATCATTTGTTTTCACAAAACACGATTAAAGATAATTCATCTAATAAAAATTATAAAAGAGAACGGCGAAATCAGTTTGGGTTAAATGATCAACAAAAAAAAAACTTGAATCCAGATTGAACGTTTTTTACTGCATTCTTGCTTATCCTTTTTAGCACTTCCAGTAGTTTCTAAAGAACTGAAACATGAGCTGCTTGGTGAAAGATGACTATTTTTGTTTTAATACTGCTAAGTTGATATTTTTTTATAAATATATATCTTTGCGTCCCTGTTCATTCGTCTCCCTTTTAAATTCTGTGTATGGAAAAAGAAATGATTTTTGGTTTCTCAAATTATTTACTTCTTTCACATTTCTAAATCCTGTAAAGTTTCGAGCAAAATAATTTCTTTCGCATCTTGTATTTAGGAGCAGAGCAATTCTTAAAATTGAAAAAGAAAAATGTATACGAAGAAGAATTATTATTTATTCCAATTTTTTTAAACTTATTGCTACAATGTAAGAAAGGGAAAGAAAAGGAATGCTTTTCTAAGCAGATTTCAAAAAATTTAATTTATTTTATTCTCCGATGTTTTTAATACATTGAAGCATAATTTTCGGAGCTTTCCTTATAAGACGTAAAATGTTCTAGCAATACTTAAAATTTAGCAAATAAAAGCAATAAATGAAAATTTCTCGAATAGTATCGGGTTTCAAGAAATGCTTTTCGATCACTGACTAAGGCAATACTGAAGTAAAACATTTCGCTCATTGTAATTTCTGGGACTGTAAAAGCACACACTTTGTTAAAAGAAATGGGCCAAAGCAGTGTAATAACTATTTGTTCAATCACATTTGCTGTTTCAAATAAAATTCTAGAATCTGTTTAGCTGAACACTGAATAAAAGCAAAATTTCTTAAATTAAACTTTTACTATTAGAAAATAAAGCATCTCTAACAAAATGAGATTTTATTATACTTCATATCTAATAGATAAAAATAAATTATTTGTGTGCTGTATACACATTAATGAATTTTACATGCAAAATGAACTCATGCACATAGTTGAATATGCTTTGACTTATGTTAATTTTTTTCTGAAGCATTAGAACAATTTGACAAACGTTAATTTTATCCTCCCAAACGTGAAAACATTTCTTTAGTTGTTTTTTCTTTGTAATCAAAAATACATGAAATTACTGCTAAAATTATTGCTTATTTTTCTTGATGCTAGAAAAGGAAAGCATATTTGTAATGTTTAGGCTTTCTTATTCCTCAAAGGCACGGAAAAAACACTGGAAAAAGTGGTTAAAAATTCCAATAATAGAAACTTCAAAACTGAGACATTGTATATTTTCAATCATAGTAATCCAAAAAAGCATTGAATTTTCAACTTTTCATGGGACACAGATCAGTACTATTCATTATTTCTTGTTTTGTTTTTTTTGGGAGAGAAAAATTTATAAAAAAGTGTGTTCATATGTGCCAGTTTTATACAAGCATAGAACATAAGGAGCATGTTACATTTTTAAATCACTGAAACGATAGAAACGCAAAAATAATTCCTTTTTATGTTACTTGATTTCCCTCAATAGCTGCTCCACAAGGTAAAAAATGTTTTGGAAATTTCATAATTTTTAGAAGCCTAAAAGTCACAAAGTTTTTCTTGGCAAATGCTATATATTAGTTCTCAAAAATCACTCAAATAGGAAGAGGGTAAAAACAATTTTAAATAATATTTCTTAAATACTGATGAATTTTTGCCCTGATGTAGAACATTTCTGAAAACACGAGAAGTATTTCAATATCAAATTTAGTATAATATAAGATGTGCTTTAAATAACAACTGTATGTTTCTAACCTCAAAAACCAATTGGAAATACGAATGCTTAAAAGATCTGTTTGCAATTTTGTAAGCTTTCAAATGTTCCAGATTATACATCAGAGCAGCATGATGATCTTACATTAAAATTATGTTTTTAAGATTGTTCTTTTTTAAATCTCATTTTTTTCACTACAAATGGCTCTATTACATAATTTTCATCTCTATTTAAAGAAGCTTTTTGAATCTTTAAAAATATGTTTTGAATGTATTTGCTTTTAATTTTTCTGATAAAAATAGCTGCTTATACCAATTTTTAGAATTGGATTTTGATTCCATTTAGTGTTTATCTTTCATACTTATTATTTATAACAACAGTCGGAATCCTTTGTGTCATTGCAACTCCTTGTGTATGAGTCCTGAATGCACTGCTAACGAGTGTAGATGAAAAAAGTAATCACATGTGCTGTCAAATTGCCACACATCGTTTTCTAGAATAATTTTGACAAGAGGAAGAAACATTCTACTGCTCTTTTGAGGTGGAAAGACATTTTGAAATTTCAATCTCCGATAATCTGAAGATTCATTTTCTTCTAATTTTTTACTAAGCAGAATAGTCTTCTGAATTAACAAAGTTTTGATAGTTAGGTTTTGCGGAAGGGGTTAGTGGACTTTAAAATCAACAAAAAGGACTAAAAATTTAAATTGCCATTTAAACTTGTTCTCTCTATGCTTATATATAATTAAAATAATATAAAAATTCGTTCTGGTAAATAAAAAAACAGTTAATGATTGTTAAATATAATAAGTTCGTTTGAATTATTATTATAAAGTAATTTCAGAAATTAGATGAAACGTAGATATAAACATATATTTAAAACAGTTATTTTAAAGCTATTCTTTTCATATTTAAGTCTTTTGAAGTTCTTCATGAGTCTCAATGGAAAAGGAATACTTAGACATTTCTAACGAGGATAGGCATTGTGCAATCCTCATTAGGAATTTCTAAACTTTGATGCTTTTCTTTCAATGCATAAGTAAATATATACTTTTTTAGATACATACATTTTTTTAAACTTACGACTTTGAATAAAAGTTAAGCTTGCGTATCTGTTATAGGTTTCGACTTTATTAAGATAGGTATAACTGAGATTTAAATGAGAGGTTTTTAACGAAAATTCAATGAGCCAAATTCCTGAACATTCAATTTGAAATAGAATGAGAAAGCAATACAAATAATTCTTCAGAATGTTTGTGTAATGATAATAAAGAAAAATTCAGAAAAAAATATGTCAAAAAATGTAGAACTTGCGGGTCATTGAACTTTTTTCAGTTTCATTAAAATTTTTTGATTCAATAAACTTTAAAAGGAAGTTTTGTAAAGATATTGTAGTTGGATTGTAGTACACACAATTTCAGAACATTTAACATTAACATTTATAACATGCTTCTTAGAAAAATATTTAAAAAACTGTTCCTTTTCAAAAATGAATTCCTCTTGATTTTTAATATTCTTATCTTTCAATGCTTTTAAGTGTTATAATTATAAAGCAAATGTACTTTTTCATACTTTGTATTATTTTTTGTATTATAAACTTTCGAATTATATTCTTTTTAAAATATGGAGTATCAAAAAACAATGAGGATGGCAAGATTAGTCCGATTCATGTTGACCCACAAATACTATATATAAATGATTTGCAGATTTATTTTCTCCTGTTACTCACTAATAGAACGGTGATAGCTTTCTCACAACAATCGCTCTGGGCAATGCCTCAAGCGAGGAGATGTAACAATGAATTTTTTCACAGTTTTTATCGTCACTCTCAGATATCTGTTATGGATCACTGAACGAATTTCGATGTCAGACCTGCAACCATTTAGCAATTCACACAATAATAGAATCCATCATTGGATGTTCTAATACATTAAAACCTAATCAAAGCTTCAAGCTGAGAAAAAAAAAGAGAAGTTTGACATAGAACACACACACACGTGTCCATGCATGCACACGCATAAACACAAAGAGATAGAGTCGTATACCTTAATAGAAAATTATAAAATTTACCCTAAAACAAATACTAGAATATTTGATGATTGAATGCATTATATATATGTTTATGAAATATCAAGTAACATTACAATTCTTTCTTAAAGATAAAACATATTCGTTTCAAATTCAAAGATCGTTTATTTAAATTTTTTTAATAATGAATTCTAATCATATATTTTTTCTTGAGTTCACGTCCAATGATAATTACTATATCAATATTTCTTGGCACTTTTATTCGATGAAGCATATTGCTTCACATACAAAAAGTTAAGCGTGTCATAATATTATAACATAAGATGTAACATATATATTCTTTATTTAAAATATTAACATCGCTATGTAATGGGTGTTGTAAAGAATTATGTTTATTTAATGGAATATAATTTTTAAACTCTTTTTAATATTTTTCTTTCATTTCAAAAAGTGAATATTTTTTAACTCGTTCCAATTTTAATCGCATAGCTTCAGGCAAATTGCAAAGCAAATGAATGAAACCGGCATATTTGTTGTGAGATTTTTTTCTCTTTTATAGAATGTAGAAGCAAGCCACCGATAAAATATTCCTTAAATGCTGGCATATTAATGGAAAGCAGTAGTTCGTGAGTATTCTGGTTAATTACTTTCAGTGTTGACATTAGATTAGTGCTAAAACACTGATGCTGTTATGTTCTAGGACATCAATATTTTTCAATTTCGATAAATAAATCTATTTCACCATCAGATTTAATGAAATACAATTTAATTATTTTAAGAACTGCATTTTTAAAGTTATCTAGGCAAAAGATAAGCAACAAAAAGAATAAAAGAATCTTAAAAATCAATAACTATTTCATAAAGCTGTATTTTTCTCTCTTATCTTAAATTAATGTATGACCAAACTTCTATAATACTTAATTTGTGTTGTTGAATTACTTATTTGAACAATTCTATACAAACACAAAAAGCTCGAGAACAACTGTCAGTGATTTTCGAACTACTCTATCTGGCGACCAGATAACGATGTTGACATGTAATTAGACTTACAAACGTTAAAGAGGATTGAGGAAATGTTTAGGTAAAGGAGAGAAATTTAATTAAAAATACAGAAAATTGTCTTTCCATATATATGTTACTTGTAAGTTAACAACAATTAGTCAGGTCTATATGTCAAGTATTGCACTTTTCGATGTATGACCGGCATACATTCGGATTTCATATACTATACTGAAGTTTTTCCTTCTTGCATTCTTTTGTATAGGTTTTTTTTTATCGAAAGGGAATACAGATGTAATGATACTGATAATGTCATGCCTGTTTAGCTGACCAATGAAATAGAGTTTTCTGAAACAGAAATGTTTTGGATAACGTTTGCATATTTTATGAATCATTAAGTTTCGATTCTGTCCTTTAAAAAGAAACAGGGGTCTTTTTAAATAATTTTACTACAATATGATGTGTCTGCTTTAAAAGATGAAACACATATATGCAGAGAAATTATGCCTTATGGAAATAATTTCATTTCAGATGTTTTAAAACAAAACAAGAAAAAGCTTCAAAATTTGTTTTTAATAGGACTACGCTGCGCAGTCTTACAGTAAAAAATATTCCACGTTTCAATTATAAATTATAATTATTATTATTCTTTAATAAAAGTTTTGGAATGAAAAGAATTTTTGGTGAGATAGAATTTGCAGCAAGGAATCAAAACGAAATCGTTTTATCAAAATTACGTAGTGAACTGTGACATTTATTCTCAGAACGAATTAATAAAATTACTTTATAGTTCGGATTTAAAGTAGATTAAAAATTTATATAAACAGAAGATGAATAATAAAATGCATTTATTTAAGACACCTAGGTCAAACTTTTCTGGAGGAAGTTAGCTTGAATTCGAATTCGAAGCAAAGGGGATCAGAAACATCATTATTATGTCTTCTTTTGCATAGAACAGGAAGGCTAACAGATAAGTGAAAAAAATGCATTTTTAAGACAGTACAGAGTGGCATAGCAAAGGTAAGTGGAATAAGGAGTTAATGCAATTACAACCTTCAGTGGAAGCGAGGTTCGAACTTAAGATAGAAGATGGCGTTATCACAATCTAAAATCTCAAAGGGATTATTTTGTCTTAAAAACTAGGTAGTTATTCCTGGAGTCAAAAGGAGATTTAAACTCACGATAGCATGTATAAATATAAGATAGTAATCACAGTACACTTTTGTAAAGGATAAGAAACAATTTTCTGCTAAAAGTCAAATTTGAATGGTAATCTTTAATTTTGAACACTGCATTTCTAATATTGATTTTCCGTTTTAACATTATCTCTATCTACTACTGAATCTCAGTGGCGTCACAAGGGTACCAGGTGTGCAGTTTAATAATTTTTAATATTTCTTAAAAAATGGAGTTGAAAGTCAGAAAAGTAACAAATAATTTATAATAAGTATGTACCAACGCTAGCTATATTTTTCCCCAACTGTTTTTCAAATAGTGAATGCCCTCCTAGAAATATTGTTGACATTTTGAGGTTATCCAATCGACATCTTCGTGAATCTTAAAGCGTTGTTGGGAAAGTGTCTAAGATGTCGATGTAAACAAGTAGTCCGAAGAGATCAAGTATGGCGAGTACAGCTAGTGGGGCAAGAGTTTCCAGCCATGTTAGAAATGATATTTCTGACGTTTATCGCTGAATGAGATGCTTGTTGCAAAGTCACTTTTTAATGTCTTTCAGCTGGATGCTTTTCAATCAATAAATGGTAAAAATTGATCAATTGTTGATGGTAACTGTTAAAAATCTGTGCTGCTGCTTCCCAGCATGGTTGGTTCTATCACCGGAAAGACTGATTTACAGTCATTTGTATAGGATGCTGCCGGATTCCGAGCCAGTGAAACCACTTCTGACACCAAAATTGTTACGGATTTTCGCCACCGGGTCTTTTATAGTTGTATGGTGTGAAAACACAATCCGCAGGCTTCAGTAAAAAACAATGACGACATTTATTTACACGAAGACACAGACGACGAGCACACATACGATAAATATTTACAGCCGAGACGAACACAGGACAGTACACAGCAGCACTCTACATCAGACAGTAGCCCACAAGTAGTAATCCACCACAGCACGCAAATCGGCCAAGCAGAATCCAGCAGGAGATGGGATCCTCGGAGCTTCGCTCTACGGTCTCTCCAACGGCTGATCTTCTCACTGTCTCCTCACCTTAGCTGCCGACTCACTACTTCTCACAATTGGCTACTACACACTATACGGCGCTGATTCCACAGTAGACAACATAACTCGGTACACTGCAATTCAGCGCTCCTCTCTCCACATAACGCTGGCACTCCGCCGTTGCTCCGCTATCCTCTCGAAGACTCGTTACTTGTCTACGATTCCGACTACGCTTCAATTCACGACACACTTGCAGCTTGAGACTGCCGTCCTTTTATAGTTCCTGGGAGGTGGTTCGAAAACCTTCTGGGCCAATCAGGAGTTCCGAGAGTATCACAGTTCCTATTGGATGAACCGTGAAAATTCTCGAAGTTTTCAGCATTTTCCAGTTTTTCGAAAAAGTCCCAAATTCTTCGCTAAGTCGCCAAATTTTGGCCAAGGTCTGAGGTCGCTGACGCGGTACACGATCAGCACCCACAGGGCTGAACGTACGATGGTCTTTATTACGATGACACTATTCGTTCTGCGATGTAAAATTACAGGTTTGTAACATTGCTCCCCTCTTCAAGGACTGATGTCCCGGCAGTCCCACTTCAATCCTCCGACAGCTGGAGTAGGCTTCCAACGATGTGAATAATTTTTGATTCGGCGATGGTTGAGTTCCATGCTTTCAATGATGACATCATTTACTAAATTGGAGACAACTAAAGATCCGTCCGAACCTTAACATTGCTTTTGACTTAGACCTCTTCGTCCTTTCGGATTGTACATCCAGACTTGATCCCTTCCTTTAAAATGCAAGGTGTCCCATGGATCCACTTTTTGTATCATAACAGCACTCTTCGAAACAAATTCTAGCCAGGTTGTTTGGTTGATCACTTTGAACATCTGCCATCGAACGAACCGAATATCAGGAAGGTCCAACAGTGCCTTCTGGAGTCCAATTGAAAGCCAGGGTTTCGTCTCCGTCGCCAAAGCTTTAACGGGAATATTTTCACCTATTCCCGGCTCATCATCAACACTCGAGAACTGCTTCCAGCTCTCCACACAGGATCTTCTAAAGAGCACTTCCGCCTTTGCTGGAAGGGTTACTCTGCGACGAATTAACGTGACCGGATGCACAAGAGATTCCTCGGCTCCTATTTGCATGAAACTCCTTTAAAAATCCACAGAAAAGCCGAATTCTTGTAGGAAATCGAGGCTGTGACTACAGAGATCATCGATTCCAGCCACGTAGTCTTCATCCGTAGCACTCTGAAAGGAGCTACTAAGTGGCTTGCAAAGATGTCCCGTCAACCTCTGGCACGAATCCATTCCAAACAGGATCGCACCAACTCCTGCATCCATAGACATAGAGCACGGGTCGCCACTAACAGACCCATCCTCTCCTTCCCCAAGCGTCTGCACTTCTGATTCCGCTATCCTCTCGAAGACTCATTACTTGTCTACTACTCCGACTACGTTTCAATTCACGACACATTTTCAGTTTGAGACTGCCGTCCTTTTATACTTCCCGGGAGGCGGTTCGAGAACCTTCTGGGCCAATCAGGAGTATCTGGGAGTATCTCAGTTCCTATTGGATAGATGGTGAGAATTCTCAGTTTCCAACATTATTCATTTTGTCGCCAAAGTCACCAAATTCGTCGGCAAATCTCCATATAATCGCCAAGTTTGTAGCCAAGCTTTGAGGTCACTGACGCGGTATCCGATCAGCACCCACAGGGCTGATCGTACGACGGTCTTACGATGACACTATCCGTGCTGGAAAGCAAAATTACAGGTTTGTAACATAACGAACGGTATTCATTATTTCACCCGACTTTAGAAGCTCATGAAAAACCACATTGTTCTGATACTACCAAATGCCAAGATACATAATCATTACTTTTCATTCATTATTTTTGATTTGATCATCTAAACCAAAGTATACTGAAGTATTGTGTTAGGTTATTTTTATCACATGTTTCTACGAAGATGCGACAGCTTATTTTGATTGAATAAGAAAAGCAGTCGTACCGTAACTGGTCTTTATTTATTTATTTATTGAAATTAGACATCGTTTCCGCATCAACACAATAGCATCCAAGCACGAAATCGGTGGCACCTTAACGACATTTTGACAGGTATTACAAAGGATATTTCAAATACATAATGCCTTAATATGGTCGCCAGTCCTTCACAATTTTTCATGTGTATTTTAGATTGTTAATATTTTGAAACATCCTTCTTGGAAACAATCCCAATATCTCAAAGTTTGGAGCAACATTTTCTTTCAAGATAATTAGGTACCCCATATTTTTCATTTTAAACATGTTAAATACTGAATTTGGACCCTGCTGCTTTCGTGCGCTCCTAGAAAATAATAGAACCTGATTAATTACTTCAACTGCATACTTATCGGAAAATTCCTCATTTTCCGACTTTCATATTTTTGCTTCGTTTTTGATAATTTTTCATTTGATTCAATTGAAGAATGAAATTTATTTTCATCACGTAATAAAAGGTTATTCCAGGAATATAAAATTTATGTTATCATACTATCTAGCAAACTACAAATCTTTTTCAGATTTTTTTTAAATATTGATGGTTTCTTACGAGGAATCTGAAGAATTAAATTTTTGTTAAAATTTTTATCACATTTCCATTTTGTAACTGTGCCGCATAACTAATGTGACTGGTTCCTTTTCCTTCAATTTTTTCAAAAATGTATTAAATGTTCATTCATCACTATAGATACTGTGAATTATTATGCCTCTTAAATTTTTAAAATGCATTTACTAAGAATGGATTAAGATATTTAGAAATAATATTAAACATTTAATTCTGTTTGAAATATTTCGAAAAAATATTTAATTTTGTTTAAATATTTCTAAATTAATTTTGAGAAAGTTAAATGCTAGAAAGTTCATCGATATCCGTCTATCCCTCTCATTGTTTCACTTAAACCTCACTCTTTAAGAGAAAGACATTTAGAAGTTAGGAGCAATTTTTCATTCATTTCATAATATTTTTTGAAATAAAAATTGTGTTTAGTCATTTTGAGCATACACACGTATTTATTTTCACTACTTGCTGCAGATGCTGTTACCTAATGAAAGAACAGCAATAATTTCTCTTCTTTCCTTTAGGAGAATCAATGACTCAAAGAAAAAAACTTAATGAAGCGCGAGAAAGGAAATGTTGATGGTTTGAGACGTTCTGGTAAATCCATTAGACAAATTACTGAATAAATCGGGAAGTCGATGCCAATAGTTCGGAATTTTTTTCAATGACCCAAAAAGCTCAATGACAAGTCCTTAAGAAATTTCTTGTATTGTGAAGAAGACAATGAAGTTAAAATAAATCATCCTGCCCTTAACCAACAAAGGTAGATTTATCAGGTAGGAAGACAGAAAACAAATTCTTTTTAAGGATTTTACAGCAAAAAAAATCATTAATTATCATCAGTTTAGAGAAAAGTCTTAAAAGACTATTTAGTTATGTATTTTTAACAAGATAATAAACCATTAGCTGAGATAAGTTTATAGAATCGATGTTTTACAATGTATCATTGACCTATGTAAATTTTGCAAGTATTAATATTGCCTCAAACAGCCGACATTTTTAAGTAAAATAAACACACACACACACATATGGCTGAGAAAAACTGTTTGATACATTTTATTTATGAATATGATAATTACATAAATTGCAAGTTTGGCATATAATTGCTTCTTAGGTTGAAGGAACTCAATATGAAGAGGATTTTAAAATCATATAATATTATAAGAGTATATAATTTCACAATAATTATTTTTATACTATTTCAAGATTTAAAAAATAAGCTTTTCAGTGATAACAATCATTTCCGTTTAGTTTTTTCTACTTTTAATAAAATGTTTTTAAGTAAATTTTAAAATTATAGTTTTCGATGCTTTAGTTACTAATTTATACTCACTTGCTTCAGGAACGATATTAAATACATTTTAATGTGCACGTTATCATACAATTAAGTACAAATTCTGAAAGTAAAAAGACAGACGAATGAAGCCTATGAACTAAAAATTTAAATATCTTTAAAATGTTTCCTATTAATTTATTCCATTGAAAGTCCACTGTTATTTCAGTACAAATTGATATATTCGGCATTGCTCGGAATTTAAATACTTTCATTCCTAATATTTTTAATATAAAAGCAACTTTTGTTTAAATTAATATAAAAAAGAATCAATTCATTACGCTACACCACTTTATTGACCATATTTATGAGCCGGCTATTTGTAAGCACTTGAAAATGAAGGATATATCAGTTCTTTCTTCAACAATTCGCCAGATAATTGTTTCAAATTAGTGATAGAGCAGATCAAAAATCTCACTGTTACTTTGCTTTAAAATTGTCTCCGTCAAGAAATTGAAGAAAATATTACACAGAAAGAAATCTGGTATTACTGAAAGGGTAACATTTTGAGTAAGTTGATATTAAAAGATGATATTAAGCAAGATGATATTAAAGATATTTCTTGCAAAATAATTTGATCCGAGCTTACAGCAGGAAAACAATAAAAATTATGTTTGCTTCTACTTAATTTTTCCACATTTAAATGTTGATAGTATTTATCCTTTCCTCTTGAAGAATAAGTGCTCAAAGTTTATTTGAAATCGATTCAGTTGTTTTGGAGGAGATGTGAAAGACACATACATACAAGCGTATGTACACACAACGATAATGACTTCTAATTAGATTAAAATCAACTAATGCATGTATTTCGTCTTTTTTTGGAAGTTGATTTCTGGAATTTACTGAGTAGAAAGACGTCACGTGGAAACGAACATTACTAGAAAGAAGAAAAAGATAATTATAATATAAAGGAAATTGCCCATTGTACTGGTATTAAAATTATTGATAAATACAAACAGATATTGAATTTTCATACAGAAGGAAGGCTTAATCTGCTTACTAAAACAGAAGTCAAGTCTGTGATGAATGTAAATTCATTTACATGTGCTTTTAAATTATTTGAAAGCTTCTTGGAAACATCAGTGAAAACAGAAAGTTCGAGTGCTAAAAGAAAGTTTCTTACTAAATGTGGATTACAGGATAATGTGAGAATTTTTTACTATTATTTTTAGATTTGAGAATAAATTTATTTTTTACATGTCACCAATAACTTGCCAGGGAATGTCAATATAATGCATCTCATATCAATTGTCAATTCCTGAAAGAAAGTAAATTCTAGTAAGAAAGCCCAGTGTATCTCAAAATACAACATGCAATAGAAAACTGTAACTTCACAGAGATCTTTGAAAAATTAAAATTTGAGATTTATACCATTTTTTTAAAGTTCCACAGAAAAACGCAGCTAACAGAATTGTTGAAACCTATAACAAGAGTTTTTTTTTTCAGTCACGAAAAGATATAAAAAATGGGAACAGCAACAAGAAAAGCCCACAGAAGAATACTTGGATTAAATAACTCGACTTTATCTTCAATCCATGTGAACCGCATAAAAATATTTTTCTCTTAATCCTATTTATGTATACTTAAATCGAAGAATATGTTTCAAGATGAAGTGGTGAAAATTCTAATGCATCAATTAAGGATATCATAAATATCTGTCTTTTACAGATATTCCCTTTCCTGATGGATGAAGTTGGGAAACGAATCATATAGACAGAATTTAAGTTAAGCGTCCTCTTCCTTAACTATTCTCATCAGCCCCAATTAATTTCCAAGACAAATCTTCTAAAAACGCCACGTCTTTGTTTTGAGAATACATTCACTTGAAAATTTTACGATCGATTCATTAAAGCCGATATTAATTATGCCATCGCGAATAGCATGCCATGGAATTTTGCCTTTGTAAAACTTTTTCCGAACTTTATCTTTGAACTCATTAGCTTAAGTACTGTTGCCTATTTTAATTTTGCCGTAATTAAAATGTACTTTGTCCGGCTTTCACAACGCTTGTTGCTGTGCTATAAATTTAAAACCGCTAATGAAGAGTTTTTTCTGCACCGTAATGGAATGCTCAGATTTTCCTTCTCTTTTAGTGTAAAATTTGATGCAAGATCCCCATTTCCTGCTTTTAATAATGCAACAGCGCATGAAAAACGAAGTAAGATGATCTACCTTTTACATCAGCTTACTCAATCCATGTTTACGAAGCACTTTTCATTAAATCTATTGTGCTTTTCGAACAGTTAAGCTTAGAAAGCATGGAAGACGTTAATTATTTCAAAAGCATTCTACCCTCCCCCCTGCCAAATAATTTAACTGCAAATAATAATTATTTATATAAGACTCCTTTAACATCCCAGCGCTTCGTTAAATAGCTTTTGAGTCATTTTTTTTATTTGGCATCCGATATGATTCTAACAATAACAACTCACGTTAATTAAAACCAAGATACCTGTAGAGAATTCTTTCATTGATCAATTCAGTTAAACTTGCCATTAGTAATTCAGACCTCACTAAATAAAAAAATCTACTTCTACGGATATTGCAAGTATACCAACTTAAGTATCTATTAAGTATATAGAAAGCCATCCTAATGCTCATTATTTAGGCATAAAATGGATTAATATGATTTTTATGTGCAGTAATCGAAACAAATGATAAATACTCGATAAGATATATTAAGCATAAATTAGTCAATTAAAGCCTTTTATTTGTTTAGTAAGGAATGAATGCTATCTATACGAAGGCTATCCATCTCTATACGAAATAACAACATTTCCTCATTTTGTCTTTTTTCCTTAAATAAAATGATATGATCATTTTATAAAATATGAAATAAACGCAAATATGGATGGTACGACTACAGGCCTCACATTTATTCATAATAAATATTTCTTCTTTTCTTCATTGATAAAAGAAAAGCATTTAATACAATCGGAAAGGAAAAATGCGTTAATTTTCCTGATGAAAAACGTTCTGAAAAATATCTTAATATTATACGGTGTCTGTAATGGATTATTGGAGATCATATTTTTTCCTACCAACCTTAAGGATCATTGGTAACTTACAGAATTAAAATTTATCACTGGCAACGAAATCTTAAGGCAGTTTCTCATGATGCATAGTAATTTCTGTTTATAAATTTGCTGATCAGTTTAACAGGAATTGTGCATTTTTACAACACTGGTATTATCACAGACACGTTTTGAATGAATATAACATCAAATAGCTGGATATCATATTATAATATTGAGGAAAATTTGGAAATGAGTCAATTTTATTAAGTGGATATATAAAGTTTTCCAACATGACAAAACTAATCTTAACAAGTATAGTTTTTATCAAAGCACTTTTAATTATATTAATGTCCTATTTTTAAACAACACTAGGGTTAAATAACACTTGAATCCTGACGAATCAGAATTGAGACGAACTCTGTAATTTTGAACCTCGATCAGATAACGAAGATGATGCCTGAGCTGGCATCTCCCTTTTCAATGTCTCTTACCACTACGGCGGGAAGACATTTCAAAATGAGAGATCCACTTACACGACGGTTCTTCGGTGGAATAGGGTTTCAAGGGGAAACAGTTCTCCCTGAAACCGAGACTCTGTTATCAGTCCACCTTGGTCCAGATAAAAACATTTAACGCTTATAATGCTTGTTTCAAATCTAAGTTCGTAGTGATTAAATGCTACGTTGAAAAATTTGTGTTTTTAGAGTTTTCAAATGCGTCATATTTTTTGATAAACTTCAGTAATATAAAACACATGTTCTATATAAATGTGAAGATAATCATTAGGCAGAATTTCAAAGTAATCTCAAATTCACAACCTTTTAAGTTTATTTTTAATTCATTCGAATTTGAAAAAAGAAATTACACTTTATACTAAACATTTCCTTTTAGGAAGCTATAATATCTATTCATAAGAATAGAATGTACTCACGGATAAATATATCTAAACTATATGTCATGAAAATGTGAGTTTCTAATGAAGTTTTCCCTATATTAACTCATCTTCACGAATTTCAAAAATTCTATTTCATCGATTGATGGTACTTTATTTAAGTAATTACAGCTTTCTGAAAAAATTAAATAAACGTCTTCTTTATTGTTGAAATAAACAAAGATGATAGGAGTATAATATGGCATTAGACGTAAAATAACGGATAGAAATGTCCTCTGTGTACCCGCCTCATAGCATTTTAAAGCCTTGTAAAGTTTCATCAGTTCGATATCCCTTTCCGTATGTAATTCGACAAATGCATTGGAAATAGAAACATTACTTCATCTTTACACTCGAAGACTCCCTTTAACATAAGTTATCGAGTGCCTATAAAATCAAGTAACAAATCAAATTTTCGATCCCTCCTTCCTTCTATCCAGTCAAATAAATCAATAAAGTCCAGCAAAAGCAGTGAAGAAATGTCACGTATTATCTCCAAGGATCGTATGTTATCATCGTAAAGTTTGATGCCATGTCATAAAGAAACTTTTATCGTCTCGTCTGAATTCTTCAACATCAATCTTTGATGTGTAGAAATTACGCTGATATTTTCAATGGCATATTTTTCATGTTTCATTGGATGCTAAGACACTCAACAATATTAAGAAACCTTCTCAAAAATAGCAATTCGCATATTAACGAAGCGTTATTTCTACTTTTATTGCAGAATGTTAATGATAGAATATAACAGAATATTAGTGATAGTTGAAATGGAGAAAAGATATTTCATGTTATTATTGCTCAAAACTGAATTGCTATCAAGTCTGGTGAAATTGAAAGAAAATAAGTGGGCAATCAATTAACACGTTTTCTCAAGAATACTCTTTAACGGCTGAATGAAGTAAATGAATCTAATTTTTTACTTTCAGTAAACAAGGCGTTAATAATTTAAAGATGGAAATTATTGAAAGTTGATGATAGAAAAATTTCCTTAGACGACGATGACTAAAAGGACAGTGTCAGAGATTAATGTATGTAAGATTTCAAGCGGTTTTTTTTTGTCAGAATTCTCAAAATAATGACAAATGATCAGCCAGAAACTAATACACAAAAATTTTTTAATACATTCGAAAACCTTTCATTTAGATTTATTTAATTTCCTATGTTCATGTTCGTGTTTGCTAGAAAATATGCTAGGCTAATCGCTATTAAATCTGGTTGATATTCTTTACCGAGTACATGAGGGAAAAAAAATAAAATTATTATTCATGCAAATAGTATACAGTACAGCGCTGTTTCAACTCTAGCAATCGGAATGTGAACTTTCTTTTTGAGATAAGAAACCGTATCATCAAGATAGCATATGTACCAAGTTTAAATTTTCTTGTGAAGGGGCTCGAAAACTTGTTAAATTTAATCATCGTGTAGATTAAAGACCTTTAATTGGATTTCCTATTTGGAAATGTCCGTGAATGCAAAGTCTTGGGCAGTTGTTGTTTGCATCCAAGTAGTCACTCTCAAAATTTGAAAACGTGTTCTGACGCACAATTGCTATGCAAGCTGGAACAGCGATGGATGATTATTCGTTCGTTCCAGGTTCCAATAAATTCCTCTGGAACATTTTCTCTGTTATCGGTAAATATTATCTGAACTTTTGTCATAATATTTAATCTTCAAATTTTGAGGAACTTCCATTCGACAATGAGAATTTCTGTAACATAGCAATCGTCTCATTATTTAAATCAAATGATGATGCCAGAATTGTTTAATGATGCCAGAATTGTTTTTGTCTGTGATCCATAACGTGAATTGTAGAAGACGAATGGCAAAGGAAGATCTAAACAGTTTTAACCAATATTTCTTCCAATCTAAATTTAAACTTCCGAACTTATTAAAGCACTAAAACTTCACAGTTGGGGAACATTTAATATGTCTATATAGTGATTTGATAGGTTAAAGGATTAATATGAGTAAATTTATTAATTTCAGTAATTTGTCATCAGTACTTACAAAATTTGACACTGATCAATAGATCTAATTCATTAAATATCATTTAAATGTGTACAATGCGTCTGAAAAATATCTTTCTTTACTTATAAACCTTTTAATTCCTTATAATAATAAAAAAAAGACGATATAAAAGTCTTTAAATATGGTCATATTACGACATGTGAACTAAAATTTGTTAGCTATTAATTAGTTTTTACAAGAGAGACGAAAATGAATATTTTTTTCGATAATTTTGAGAAAAAAAAAACAATTCTATAGCAATCTCTTATTTGTTGCATATTGTAAAGTTAACCTAATGGTATCCTTTTGCGCACTAATGATGTTTTGAATGACTTAATTGTAGTATTCATCTCCTGATAAGTAGAATTGGAAGTATCATTAATATTACATTTATACAAATGTTAAGAGGAATTTAAATTCCAAATAATCGCCTTTTCCTCTCTTATTAGTATAAAATTGTTTTTTTTTATTAATATTCTTAAATAATTTTGGGCATAGATTTTATACTGTTGAATCCGTTAAAAATTCATCATTTAAAGAAAAAAACAAATAAAGAAAAGTTGATATGCAGACTAAGAAGCTCCTGAAACTCATTTGGATCAAACGTCTAGGAACTTCGGGATATTCATGACAAATTTCAAATCAATTTAAAAGCAATCCACGATATCTAACAAAAATGGAAACCAAAATTTAAAAATCCAAATATTCCCATTTTAAGAAGCAAAACTCAAAAATAGCATTACATATTTTTTTAATGGAGCATGGCTATAGTAATTCTGTTTTGATTAAAATGAATCTAAATAAATATCTTTTTGATTCATTGGATCTCAGAAAAGAGCTGTTTTTTTATTCAACTAGTCCTTATTGTTTCCCTCCAAATCATTGGCAATAAAATTAAATGAATCGAACTGAAAGTTATTGAACTTTGAATTTTTTATGACATTCCTCTTTTTAGTTTTACTATATCTGTGAGTTTATTTTTGAAAAGAACTTGTTAAAAAATCGAAATGAAACACGACACGACGATTGGCATGCACTTTCAATACGAGAAACCAATTCAAATAGGAAATGTAAAATTGACTCTTGAAAAATACATCATTCTTCGAAGTCCTACTAAGCATTCTTCGTTCAAAGTAAGTTTATCCGAAAGAAAGAATGTAGAGAGATGAGAAGTATGGAAGAAGCAAAATACTTTACATGCATTGTCCTCCAACAAAGCAATATGGTGAAACAAAATTTCCTCCTCTAGTAGAGAAGCTGCATTCGAATGCGAAATGCTTTTTTAAACCCCATATACATGCAGATGAACAAAGTTTAGGCTTTCTATTTCAAAAGCGGGATTTTTCCTGCTTATATTTCGGAATTGAGAAGCAAAAAAGCAAATCTTCCTTTTCCTCTATTAGGGTTGTAGTAACGCCTTGCTTCAGAAAGGTGAGCCAAATCAGAAAAGAGGGAACAGTAGAAATCTTATTTGGTTAGCATTTATTCCCAATGAATCGAAGCCCTGTTTCTGCTTTTACGATTGCTCAGTAGTGTATTATTGGCATGGATAAAGGGTGCAGTTTGTTAGGGCAAACTGATCCGTAGCTGAGCAAGAAAATTCTGTGCAGGTTTCCTATCGGATTAGCATTGCTCGAGATAAATAAACCCGAGTAGCCGGAACAGAATTTTGTGGGAATGAATGTGTAGCTCTCTAAAATGGATCACGCACAAGAAATTGTAATATGTACTTTATTACTATTGGAAAATAAATGGAAATTAACATAAAACTTTAATGTTTGCTTATAACGAAAGATAATGAATATGCATGAATATTTTATATCCAGTTAAAATATATTTTTAATATCGAAATATTTTTATGCATTTTGGAAACGTTTCCCTTTCTGAAATGATTGAAGAATATTTTTGGAAATTATTAAGATTTATTTTACTTTTATGAAAAGAATGGTTTGTTTTTATTTAGGTTTAAGGCCACTAAAGTCAGATTTGGGCAACCTGCATTCAGGAAGGGTTGTTCAAATTTCACTTATGTGCTCTTTAGCAATTCTGAGGGAAATTTTTATCTAGAAGCAACAACAAAATAGTACGTCTAAATGAAAAAATTTAAAATCAAACGTCAATATTTTATAACAATATAATTAAAGAGTAGTAAGATTATTAGTTTTTTGTCAACCAGGACTCCGTTGAAAATAAAACTTCAAGTGCTAAATATCAAAACTAAAACTAAACAGTTTCATCATAGAAAAGTAAGATGAATTCCATTTCTTTGAATACTTCATTAAAAAAAACTTTAGCTGTTGCATTTTGTTTAGTTGCACATTTTTAAGCATTGAGAAGTTTCGGTACAGTGTAAAATAATTTTGTTTGTTATCCACCTAATCATTTGATTCTAGTTTTCGAAAAATAAAGCCAAAGAAAAATTTTATGAATTTGTAATCAAATACTTGCTATAAAAATACATCAAAATTTTCATTTCTATCTTTGTTCGTGTAAAATTATACGAATATCCGATTGTCAAATTGGGCATATTTTTGAAAATATTGTTGAAGTCGATCGAAATTAAAATTAAAACAGATAGTTAATTTTACAAAACATTTTCCAGAGTGACCCTAAAATGCTAAAATTAAGAATTTATTGTCTACATTTATTTATTTTCATTATTTTTCTGTAATTATATTAAACTGTCCTGTTAATTAAGTCCTGTTTGTAAGAAATTTGTACAGGAAATAAAATTAACAAAATAGAGAATATCTGATTACCATCACAATCATCCAAATTCCTCCCCCCCCCATTACTCCAACATCATAAAATAATGTCTCAACATTTCGGATTTATTTTCAATTTTTTTATTAGTTGGAAATTATTCTTTTCAATAAAGGAATCTTCTTCTAAATGTTTTTCGGAAGAGATTAAATAGTAGTTTGAATTGGGTTCTATGAAACATCTGTAGTACATGTTTACCATTTATTACTTACCAACGTATTTTCATAGAATTTCGATTTGAGTAATAAAAAATCCTATAAGTTGGATATTTTTCTTTTTACTAAATGAATCTTCAACTAAGTGTTTGTCGGAAGAGATTAACTAGTAGCTAGAATTGGGTTCTATGAAACGTCTGTAGTACATGTTTACTATTTATTACTTACCAACATTTTCATAGAATTTCCATTTGAGTAATAAAAAGTCCTTTGAAGTATATGCAGTTTTTCTTTGTTAATCAAAATTCGATGCGCTGCGTTATTATTCCTTTTCATTTTCGATCGGAAAAAGTCTCATACAGGACAACTTCTTTTCAGCTTTGAAATTTGCTTTTGTATTCACTTAATTTTAAATATTAATAGCAAAAGGGGAAACAATTTTAATGTGTATTGAAAATAAATCCTAAGCATTATTTAATACAGAAACTATTTGACTGAATTAATTTTTCCAAATATTTACTTCTTCATCTTGACTTTTTACACTTCCTTTTATTTGCCATTTATTCTTTCATTGATCATTATATCAAGAAATGATTTGATTTAAATATTTATTATTTTAAAACAGAAATTCTTAATAATTTTGAATAAATGAGCAGGTTTAAAAATCGATATTAGACACTCGAAAAATCTGATTTTCATCTTCACGAATCTCGGAAAATTTTTGCTCAATTTTAATGCCTTTTAAATTCTTTTACAATAAATATTTAGAGTTATTTGTTTTTAGCTTATCTTTTACACCAAATACTGGTGCTCTCATTAGTATCTCTGAAAACAATTGCATACACATCCACAATATATACTTATGTATTCGAAATATGTATGTGATGCCCAGAGTAATATCATTTTAATAGAGCGAGTGATATAAGTGGATTTTTTGTCATTGATATGATCACCTTTGACACATGTAAACTCACTTGAGTTGCACTCTTTAACAATCTAAAAGAATAGCAATAAAGCAAATTAGTACTTTAAAACTAATGATGAATTCCTTTAACCTAGCATTTTTTTCAATATTCTATATTAACTCAGCTGCTTATAGAACGAAAAAACAATTTTGACTCAAAACTAATTTGGAATTAAGATAATAAGCATTGACTGGAATTTAAATCCGTTAATAATAAAAGCAACGAGATGACTTGTTTTATTAAAATTCGGATTAAATATTCAGTGTAAGTGTTCTAGGCATCGAATCCCTCTAGTGACTACTAGAAACTCGAAAAAGGTTTGCTGGTTCAAGTGAGATTTAACCAGGCTTGGATGTCCATCCCCAGAGAGTCTATAGTGGTTTCCAAAAGGAGCTTAACCTAAATAAACTAAACTTTAGTATTGTGTTAATGGAATCAAAATAAGTCCTAAGACTCATTCTGGGAATTCAAAATTTAGGCAAATTACTTTTAAGATTTCATTTGGTACTTTTTATTAACTATATAAACAATTACTTCTCCGCTCTCCCAACACGCAGTTTTTTAGCAATTTTTTATCTGCCTAATCTGTTCTCAAAAACAGCTTTCATATATAAATTCAAATAAAGATTTTTTATCACTTCCTAATAGCTTTATTTAGTGCATTGAGAAATACTCTGGTAATTGAATCCCAAATCTTATACTACTGGGAAACGCTTTAACTGATTAGGGTTACGAATGAACCTGTTCGAATTGTAATCCATATAACCTTTCTCTGCTAATGGCATCGGTTTCAGTTGAGTTCTTTTATTCCTATTCTTATGCTACAGAAAAGAACAGTCTTCTCACTTTTCGACGTAAATGATAAGAGAGCGTTTGTGGGTGCTTCTTTAGGTTGGAGTTTTTAAATAAATTTAGATTTCAAAATCAGAATTTTTTAGTGAGAAAAAATGCACTTTTATTTTAATTATTCTCTCTTCTTTATATTTAAATTTACTTTTTATGATGATCAATATTCTGAAACTTTAAAATCTGAATTTTAATCGGAGGGTCAGATGGAATTAAAATGTACTATAATCAGTTATTCAATCAATTAACTGATAATTAATTTATAAATAAAATAAAATGGCATATTTTCAACAAGAAAACAAAAGTGTAAAAAATTTCCAAATTTTTCATTTAGATTTTACCATCTTTACAAACATGAAAAAAGTTAAATATATATATATATATATATATAATTAATAAACATATGTATCTTATATTTAGGTAAGTATAATTATTTTTTCAGGTTAAGCTCTTTTGTCTATGATACGATGTTCATTCTCGTCATGGTCTATTAGTTCATTAATAAATCATTAGAGATAAACATATACTTGAAATGAAATTGAGTGCAATTGAAAAAGTACTGAAAAGAGCCGAATAAAAGTTCTTCAGTAATATTTTTATGTTGAGTTAGTGGGTGACTTTGCTACGATACCTAAGTTTTTATAAAGTCTTTCGGTCCTATTACTTAAGTTTAATAAAATATTATTTATGCAAAAGCATTTTAAACAAAAAATTTCAACATTTCTCCAAAAAAATAAATAAGTAAATAAAAATAAAACTCGGCAGAGTTCTAATACTTTGATATTACTATTTTAAAAGATTGTCAATATCTACCTTGGGGAAGGACCATCGATAAATGCAGAGTGCATGCTGAAAGCGGTCATTGATTGTTCTAAAATATGATTATTTAAAATTTTATAGTTCGGTGATAAATCTTTTGAACATAAGAATGCAAGGCATTCTTGCTATGCCTCGAAAAAGTTAAGAAGATATTTAATTAAATTCAACTGAACGTATTTAAGGATCATTAATTTAATATAATTAATATCCAATGTGAACGAATCCATACATAAAAGTATTAAATAGAAAATAAAGTGATGAATTGTCTTATTAAGGCCAAAGAATAGATACAAAAGAAATTAAATTTGAATGCAAATAATGCATATTAAGGAGGGCACCTTTCATTATAAAGTTATGTCAACCCATTCAGACAGATGATTTCATTCTAATCATAAATTATTTGAACGGCATTCAAACTATGCATGAAAACAGACTATCATTCTTTGAATTGAAAAAATGAAACAAAAATGTAATTTTTTTAATAAGATGTTTTTATTAATGCATAGATAAGCAAAAAATTTCTTTATCAAAATTAAAGATATCAAAGCAGAATGGCAAAATTGTCGGAATAATAAAAATACAGTAAGTAAATTGGAATTTTAATCGCATATAAGGATTCGAAATGTAAAAAAAAACAAATATTTATACATCTTTTTTGAGGATTTAGAATATTTTTTTGATAATTTGAATTTTGTGTGAATCGTTCATTTTTTAAAGATTACCATGCTGCAACAAAAGCTTGAATAAGTAATGTTTAGATTTTGTATATATCAATCTTTTCATGACTTGCATCAGCGAAATATTTTTATTTAGAAGCAGAAGGAGTTTTGAGGTAAACTTCAGAATAAATATTGTTAGACATTTTTATTTATCAAAAGTGATTTGCAAATTCAATTGTTCCTTTGCAGGTTAAATAATATTTACATACAATTAGAAAAACGATTAAACGCTGTCTTAAATTTTAGGGAAATTTTTGTTTCCGATAAAAATACAATCATTTAGAAAATCAAATTATTATATTTTCACCAAATTCACCATTTCATCATATATTATATATTCAAATTATTATATTTATATTTAAAGGATTAATTAACTGATGATATGAATGCTTTTTATATGCCAATTAATGAATTTAAAGAAAGTTTTATTCTCAACGAGGGACGCCATCTAGTAGTAAATTAAAAAAATATTTAAATACTCCACAATATTTATAATAATGAATTAAAAAATATCAAAATAAAGATTAAAATGTGAAATATCAAATTAAAGATTGATAAACAATAAATATAAAAATATTGAAACATACTTTTGTTATCGCACTGAAAAGCGGATTTTATAAGATGAAAAATATGGTCGTTAAAATAAATCATATAAACATGATGAGCTGAAGAATAACATAATGTAACATAAAAGTCGACCCACTATGAATATTTAAGAATAAACATCCCTCAATGTTCATAAAAAATCAAATTATTTTATAAATGCTAATGAAATTCTAATTTAATTACATAATTTTTTACGATTTTGCTTTGATATCAATAGTTTTGATGTAGAAAATTTCGCTTCTTTACTAATAAAAGCTTATTATTTTAAAAAATCCTTTTTTTCTTTCTTTTTTCTATTAAAAGCAAGATAAGCGACTGAGAACGATTTTGTTCACAAACGGAAACATTTTGTCCTTGATAAGTCCTTTCGAAAGATTCAACTTCCAGCTATCTATTTATGAAAAAAGAATTTTCAAGCCAATGATGCAAATCGTATCTGTATTTCTTCTCACTCTTGACATTTTTTAGATATATTTTTTTATTCACATTTTAAAGATCACGACTTATTAGTACTTCCTTCTTTAAGCGATCATTTCTGCACAACTATGAAAGACAAATAAGTTAAAATACAATGAAATATTGGGTTTCCATCTATCACTGACAGTTGATGTTTTATAAAAATTAACTCTTTCTTATAAAAAGAACATTATTCATCAATCAGATGTTTCTTAAATAACTTTATAATTAAAAACACGGTCTTTATTTGACGGTCAGAAGAAAAAGCGTTAATTTACGGATTGCCATGCACTTATTTGTTCCAAGTACAGAGGGTTTTTCGAGTCTGTAACTGAAAGTATGAAACCATCCGTCAATTTATCATCACCTCGGGGCTTTTGCTGCAGCTTTGATAGACAAAGCCGTTTGAATCAATGGGTTTTTTCTACACCTGCTCCACTTTTGCTCCGATATTTCGGAACATTTTGATACTTCTGGAATTTTTCAGGGTAAGATTAATTTCACATCTAATACGCTCTTAGATCTTATTTTTTTGTATGTTTCACTTCAGGTTTAAGATCCTTTCTCTTGCTAAAATGAATTTTATTTATGGTACAGAAACATATGAACTTAAGAAAGAATTGATTAAGAGTAATCCACTGAAAGCAAATCGAAATGAAAATTGAATTGTTTTGCCATAAAGTAAGAAATGAATAGAAACTAGAAAGTGCAACGGATTAAGTTTTACTTTAATCAAAATAAAATTAGAAAGCGATAATTCATTTTAAGAATTCACAAGTTCAAAATACAAAATAAATTCTAATAAAAACGAATGTTTAGTAAAGAATTTTTGTTAGAATTACATATTCAGTATTTATCTGGATAGAGATGACTATTTTTCGGATTTGAAATGGAGTTTATAAGGTTTGCTTTGTATTAGTTAAACTATATTAATGTCCTGTTTTGAAGCAACATGTGGGCTATTTTGTAAACACTTAATAAGTAATTTTAAGTCGCATTCAAATCATGACATCTAAACCGGGGCTTTCCCTATTTCAAACCCGGTAGAATGAGCTTTGACTTTCGAGTCAGATTTAACATTTACAAGGTCCACTTCGTGAGATCAAGTTATTGGTTAGTTATCAAGTTATTATCGAGCTATTTAGTAGATTATTGGGATTATAAAATTGTAGTGTTTTCAAGTTAATAATCCACTTTTGATTAAAAATAATCGCATTCTTCTTTTTGACCTTAGTTGGAGTGTTTGGATTTCTCTGATTTTGATTTTGAATCTCATTTTGTCTCGTTATAAGGAGAATCGAAAAAATGCTACACCTTTTAATGAGACAAATCAAATCCTGGAGTTTATATAATTTTTTTATTAACCTTGGTATAAAAACATTTCTCTCCGGACTAATACTTAAAGCTAATTTAATTATTCACAAATACACAAGTGTTTTTCCCGTTTTTTAAAATAAATTTCAGCAGAAAAAATGATCGCCAGGATATTGCTGCTCATTTGTTGCTTACAGATTACCACTTATGTATGTTCACATTTTTATCAAATTTCAGTTTCAAATTCTTTGAAATATTAATGCATATATTACCTATCCGAGGATTTACATAAATTAATGAAAGGACAGCAATTAAAAAAAAAACTGCGACTTAAAAAAAGCAGAATATTTTCGAGGAAAAAAATGTGCATAGTTTGAAAGTTCAGTTTATAACTAGCATTTTATAAAAAAATAGGATAATTTTTAGACAAATTTTCCTTTTTTAGAAGTATCATTCGAATTATGATTATCATAATATAATTTTAGGCATTTTTTTAAGTCCAAAGTAATTATTACCGTAAATTCCATAACTTTAAAAATCCTTGGAACTTTCAATATTTTAAAGAGGTTTAAATTTTAAAATTAAAAAAAAACCCTTCATTTGCATTTAAATTGATATATCTTGATACTATTTGAAAATTATTTTCGATTCTTTCTCAGATCACTTAAAGAAATCGGATTCTACTCGTTCTTTACAAAGTTGGAGAATTATTAGGAGGCATCAAATCGTGGGGAAATGTTAAATACTCTTAGCTTTTACTAGGACGCTTATGTGTTTTTAAGGCCTATAACTAATGTTCTTATGACTAAATAAATTTTGTTTGAAAATTCAGAAAAACAAGGCAGCTGTTTTCATAGTTCATAACGATAAATCAATAGAATGCATTATTTTATCAAGATAGTGAAATTGAATCACTGTATTTTTCAAGATTCAAATTAAGTTGTACTTATTCTGGAAATTTAAATAACCTTAAACATTTCGTTGAATGCACTAGGAAAAACTTCTTTAATCAGAGAAACAAGAATTTATGTTTAAAAATAAACCCCATAAGTTCAAAACAAAAACATAAAAAAAGTCAGGGTTGTTCTCGGCATCGTATTTAGTAGGTCATAAAGCAGTATACCTTTCTTTGAAAGGTATGCTGCTTTATGACCTACTAAAAGGTATTCTTATTCTGGAAATTAAAATAACCTTACACATTTCTTTGAATGCACTAGGAAAAACTTCTTTAATCAGTGAAACAAGAATTTATGTTTAAAAATAAACC
>JAPMOR010096416.1:1315367-1326242 GCA_026543865.1 Argiope aurantia | reverse complement strand
GCTCCTAATTTTGACTGTTTCTAATACAACTTCTACTTTTCGTTTATTTCCATAGTTTGAAACTGTTTAAATGCCACTTGGAGTAAAGATTAAAAATTTGAATAAAACTAAGTAAATAAAATAAAGGTGAAGAAAGATTTAATGGCAACATTACGTAAATATGATCAGCTTACTCAATTTCCAGAAGCTGCGTGTTTCTGAGGTCTTTATATATTTTTTAAATATAAACCTCATTATTCCGGAGCTTTTGTTAATTTGATAGTTCTTTGGTTTGATGTCTACCTCATTACTGAGAGTATACTGTATTAAAAAATATTGTAACAATAAAAGAAAATCGTTATAGCTTTATCTAGTTATAGGTACTGTTATTCAACGACTAATAGAAATTAATTACCGATGGCACGCAATTAATAACAAGACCCATAGAACATTTTAAAAAAAATCCGATTTTAAATTTCCTTTTACTATAAGGAATAGTTATAATTGAAATATTTAAATGTGCAACAGTTAAAATGTCAGTAACTATATTAATTAAGAAAAGTAGACGATTTCTCCCTCCAATATAAATGGAAAATCAAAAGATAAATTAGTACTTTCTATTATAAAATGTTGTTGTTAGCAATTAATTGAAAGAAGAATATTTCCAACCAATAGTTAATTTCTTCAAATAGGTTTTAAATGCCTAGTTTAGCTTTTAGTTCCTCTCACTAATACATACTTTTGATACTTTCTAGAAACTTTGAAGCTTTTATATAATGTAAACTTTGTTACCTAGAATCGTATTACTATTAATTCGTATTCTTACCTAGATTCGTATATTATTTTTATAATATTTGCACTTTGATATTATTTATTTTGCAATAAATACTGAATAGTTCGATAGTAATATAAGCATTATCTACGTTTGCTTCAATATGTAATATTTATACGACGTATAGGGAAGATATTGTAATCGTCCAAAAATTCAAGCTGGAGATTTTGATTAAACTCTTCGTTTTGGACGTCCCAGATTCCGAAAAACATATTTTTGACATTATGGCTTATTTTCAATCAGTTTGTCTGTGGCAAAGGCAACTCAAAAAGGTTTTGAGATAGAAAATTAAATTTCCTATACGGATTTTTTTCACCAAATATGTAATTTCTTTCAAATGATGAGAAAAATCAGTTCATAGAAAGTCTGTTTGAGCACAAATGGAATCAATAATTACAAAAAGCAAAGAGTTATGTGAATAAAATTTTTATACAGATTTAATATCTAAAATAGAGATTCGTATGAAATTTTGAACCAAATATGTCAACCGTTTGATCATCATACGGTTCGTACATTCTCATGCATGTAAACGCGATAATTCATAAAAGCAATGACTTAAATAAATGAAATTCTTTATGTAGTACAACTGTAGTTTCATGTCAGATTTTGGTGTGAATCAGTCTGCAAAATTTGTACCAAACACGTTTTTTCAAAATCGATTCAGTAAAAATGCTAAATTTATGCCACAGATCTGTATTTTGTGTCTATAACCAGATCTGTAATTTTTAAATATTTTGCATGGCTTTTACCATCGCCAAATATAAATTGAAGACTTTTTTCTAAATACAAAATGGAAGACTTTTTTTTCATTCAAAGTGGCAACTTCTTTCTCAGTGAACATGATCCATTCGATACTTATGACGGCAATGCAGGGATTCACCCTGACTTCAAAGCAAAAATAATTTTAAATTTATTTTTTCTTAATCTTGTCAAACCTTATTCTAAAATTTTGAAATTTACTGTAATTGTAAGAAAGATTGATTTATAAAAGTAATTGCACATCATTATTACATTTTCAGTTCTAATATAGAAAGCATATGTGCTATTGAGGTACAAAATCGATTATTTGTCTTGGTAGATTCGAGTTCGACAAATGAATTTAAATTTTTAAAAAATCTAATAAAACAGGACTTATATTTATAAATTAATAAATAGTTATACTTCTATAAAAAGTAATGCAAGCACTGTCAAGCATGTGCATTTTTCACGATACGATAGAAAAAGCATTTTTCTCCTTGTTTTCACAATATTTTTTTTTTATCTACTGTCGATACTCAGGAATAAAAAAAACGTTGTCGTCGCCTTGGAAAATTAAACATTATTTTAAAGTAAATCAATGAAAAGAAAGTTAAATTTAAAGTTCACGACTAAATACAACTAAATTAATTCTATGCAACTTAATAAACTTTTGAACTGAAATCATGTAATAACACATTTTTTTGTCTTGATTCCTCATTCTTGATATTTATTAGAAAGGATATCTGAAAGTAAAGAGCGGACACGTGTAGCCTTATAGAGAATTGTCAGTGTTTCTGAGTCAAAGTGAAATAGTTGAAGCGTATCCAAAGCTGAGAGGGAAAGGAAAAAGATACAAAGGAAAAAAAAAAAAAACGCAAAGAGGATAGGTAAAAGGGGTCTTAAAGGAAAGAGCAGGCAAAGAGGGAAGAGAATATTGAAGAAGAAAAGAACATGTGAGCGATGATGTAAAGATAAGTGGAGAGAGAAATACCAAGAAAGAATATTCATGCTGAAAGGTCGAAGCTAGGTTTGGAATAGATCTACTGAGAAAGTAATGGTGAAAGTAAAGCGGATTGCCTTGCAGTGTTTGGGGTCAAGTTAGAGCTTGATTCTCTGAAAGAGGTCTATAACATGTTGCTTCTTCTCACTTTCTGTCGTTTTTCTCTTCATTCTTGAAATGTTCTCTTAAGGGACGTATTCAGGTAAAAATAAAAGACGAATGAATCCATTTGAAATTACATAAACATTATGCATTGTTGAATTTTGATTTAATTAAGATTTGTTAATCGTGTCTTCTCAAAAAGAAATAAAGAAAATTAATCTCTATGACTTAAATTGAAAAAAACTTAGAATGAAATCGTGAAAAGATTCTACCTTCTACACAATCGTTTCTAGGATATGACAGGATTTTTTTGAAATAGGAACATATTGTAGCCTAAATATGATTCTCAGTATAATTGAAAGAGCTGACAGTTTTAAAGAAATACAGCTGAACAATATTTCACTTTATTTGAAAATGTTTAGTAATCAATGAGTATGGTATTATAAATTCTAAAAAAAATCAGAAATGCAACTTTGAAGCATTTTATATAAGGGACACGTTACTGCTAATGGTTTAGAATGGATTCATAAAAACTTAATGATTTATCTCATTCAGAAAACGAAAGATGGAATTAGCTTCAAAAGCACTTGAAGAGTTAGAGCTCTATTTTACCCCGGAATGGTATGAATTTGATAAAGTGATAACCATATTATAAAAGAAATTTAATTTTAGAGGCCATTAGTAATTTGAATATTTATTTATGACACTGTATTCTTTAGATTCTTTTGATTCAAAAATCATAATACAAAAAAAAATTCTTTTGTTCTAACGTTAGATAACAGAAGTTTGACAGTAATGTTTGAACACAGAATTTTGATTTCTCCAACATAATTATTTCACTTTGTTCTTTACTTGTAAAGACAATATTTCTGAACACAAAACTAATTCAATTAGAATGCCTAGAATAGAAAAAAAGCATGTTTTCCATTTGAATTGGGCTTAGTAAACACTGCTTTACCATAAAACCATCTTAGAATCGTTAAATCAGCATATATTCTATATTTCAATTGAATGATATTCTTTCTTCCACTTCTAATGCCTTTTGTCGATTTTTAAGGATGAGTGACAATTCCATAGTTTATGAAGTTATTTCCCGATAAAAAATTTCGAAATCATATTTTTTCATAGAGCAAAAATACTTCTGCAAACTATTTAATATTAGAACGAATATTTATTATATCGTTCCAAATCAAAAGTTTTTTTACTCTAAACTAATCATAAAAAATGAGCTATATTTTTCCTTAATATTTTACAAGAAGATTTTAATAATTAATTCCATTATTTTGTTATATTTACCATATTATTCATTTTTATACTTATGTTATTTATTAGTTGCTTCTACCGCTCATAATCATAAATTTGAACCAAGTTTTCGTACAATATACAGAAAGAGTAAAAAAAGTAAATATCCATGTTTCATCTCCAAACTGTATTGCGCATTTGTAGTATGCTTCAAAAAACCAAAATAAATAAAACAGCAAATATGATAATAAAAATAAAATGATAATAATGATAGAGAATATGATATTAATACTTATTAAATTGCAATTGCTATTTCGTTTGTCTTCCTCTGGATTTCTCATTGTCTTTAATGCAGATGTAAATACCACCAGTTTCTTGGTCAGTTCAGGCAAGATTTTTTCATCCTCGCATTTTCCTTATTAGAATTTTTTTTATCATACTTCATCAGTACATATATCATTATCAACATGCATTTATAAATGTCCAAGAGATAAAGGTCTGGGAACTGCACAGAATGTACCACAATCAAAGATACCCGATAAGTAATAGTATCTTTGGAACCATCATTATGTTGGAAAATCTAAAATCATTAGAGTCGAAATTTATACTAAAGTTCCAGTTTCTGAATGCTAAGGGTAACATTTTCTTTCAATATATTTTGGGAATTCATATTGCTCTTTATAGACCGATAATTACAGATTCCGACCACCTGTCTCTATTTATTAACAAAATACTCCCATCTACATAATTTTGCTTGCTTCTTTGTAACCAAAATTTTACCTTTTGTTATGGTACTTTCTTGCAGACTCTTCTTCAGATACGAAAGTTTTCTTACTTGAAATTCTATCATGTTAAACAAATACAGTGTTTATAGTTCCTCGCAGTATTTATACAACGCCAAGAAGTACGTGGATGAGAAACCAAATTCAGAGGCAGTTTCCCGTTTTCTTTGTGGACGTAACAGTGATATGGATCAAATTAACAACACTGCTATGACACGATGCATCGCCTATGGAAGGAGTTCTGTTGTTCCATTGATTGTGTTCTACCATTAAAACAAAATCTCAATTTTTCGTCAATAACATAGCGATTATGGTCATTCAGAGTAACCCGGATGCCTAAGCAGACATTTTCATTATAGTTATGAAGGACATTTTCTTAATAGTTATGAAGATGATTGTTGTGTATCTCTTTCTTGATGTTTGAAAGATATTTTGAGGCATTTTACAGCATTTGGTGGTGAATTAGCTTCTTTCTCTACGATTCTTATATCTTGCCTTCCTTTTTTGATCTTCTTGCCTTTGAAAATTCTTAATCTGTTGATATTTGGTGTATTTACCAATAACCTTATTGGTATACAATGGGTCCATTATATGAGTTTTTAGTGTTGATTTTTCATTCTTCTTTAAATATATTATTATTATTCAGGTTTGTTTTTCCCTAGTAAAGTCTCTCTCCCTTCCCCCTCTCTTCCCTTAATTTTTGGAATTTTTCAGAAATTGCAAAAATTAACTCAAGATCAAAAGATGAATATATGGAATTCAATTTATCTTTCATTCCTAATAATTTTAACTCTGCTCTTATGAAGCACTTTCTAGAATGTATATCATTTTGACATTTCTTGATTTCAATAATTAAAAATGAGTCTACACATTTATAAGAACCAGCAGATAAGCTTTTCGAAAAGAATAAAATTATACAAATATATTTTTTATGTATCGGAGTACTAAAACGATCTTTTATATTCAGTGATTAATTATGCATTTCGGGATGCGAATTGTTAAATAATACTAACAAAGAAAACTTGGCATGAGGCATACGTATCATTATTTGCCAATTAGGAGGTTAGTTTTAAGATGACATCAAAAATAAAATTCCCCAAAACATATTATTTTCCATCAAAGATTTAAAGAGTCACGTGATAGATTTATAAACAAAAATATTTCTACAACTAGAGAGAGAAAAAAGAAAATAACTGGAGTAAAAATTCTGACATATTTGTTCCTTTCTTCTTGTCTGTCAGAATACGCAGCTCGAAGTTCAAGTCAAGAGATGTGACTAATATAAAGAGTAGAACAAGTGTACTTTATGTAAAAGACATGAATTCTTGCGTCACGAAACAAAGAGTGAAGAATGTGTGATATTTCCCACGCGGGGGGCTGGAACGTGCGCACAAACTCAACAACGGTCACGCAATCTCTTTGCATGAAGAGACAAGTATTGTCTACTGAGTTGGGAGGGAGAAAAGACAGGAATCTACCTGAAGATTCAAAAATGATTTGGATAAATTAAAAATTATCAACAGGTGTAACCTTTTGTTTTTATTTGATTATAACCTTTATAATACTACCAGCATTTCTTAAAAATGTTTTCCTGCATTTTATTATTGTAGGTATTTTTTATTAGCTAGCAAACAAGATCTTTTGATTTACGAAATATTGCTTTGCTTTTAAATTATAGGATCCCAAAAAATAAAGTTTTGCCATAGTTAGGCTACATTAACCAGCTTAAAAATTTGTGATTGCAAGATACATCTAAAGTCTGTTAAGTTTTTTGATACAAGAAATGAAAGAATTATTTTTTTGTATTTTGTATGTTAATCACTGAATTTTGGCTTGGAAATGAGAAAAGATTTGAAGGAAAAATACACCACCAGATGCCTATGCATTATTTATTTTATGATATATAAGAATACTATTGAAAAAATATATAAATAGCATTGTAGTGGACTTAAAGTTATTCCCCTAGCTATATATTCGGATGGATAATCATCAATTAAAAACTTATTGCCATAATTGTGAGGTTCAGATAAATATAAGGAATATATTCATCGAGATCTTCAAATTCTGATTTCTCTTCTGAGAGTTTAGCATGGATGTTCATTGCGATGGACATTCTCAGGCTCTGTAGATATGGAACTGATCCTCATGGAATATGCAAAACAGCCATTCGTGTAGAATTTGTAATGAGTTTGTGACGAGCTGTACTGGTCGAGAATTATATCAACTCGAGATTAATGCAATGCAATTGTGCCAACAGGCTTAAAATTTGATGCCAAATTAACTTATTTTATAACCATATATTTCAAATTTCCTTGTCCATCTGCGATTTATTTTCAAGAATAAAATTTTTAAAATGAAAATTATTTGTAGTAGAAATAAAAATACTGTTTAAAAGTTCGATAAAAATTTATTTTTTATTGTCTTTATGTGAAATCTTGGTTGAATATTTCGAATATTCTTAATTATTTTATTTTGATTTTCTGATTATTTGCAGATAGATGTCCTTTTGTAAAACTTTTCATTTCACTTAAATAGACATAGCATTGAACTTCATGTAAAAACAATATTTTGTTAGAACTCAATGTACTAAATGTGTTTAATTTATGCTACTGATAAGTTATATTAAAAGAATTTTTGCTTTCATACACATCATTGTAATTTCTCAAAATGTAACATGAATAAAATTTAAAGGTCTTAAAATTTAAGTATAAATAAATGTCCGAATTAACAATTGTGCCTGTTTCTTAAATTAATTCTCTATTAGATAGGAACAGAAATAATTTAGAATATTTATGACTCTTTAATTGAAGTAAATATGCTCTAGTCATTTCGATTAAAAAATTGAATAGGGATGGATAAGAAATTAGATTTTTTGACCTCAAATAAAAATATTAATTTTTTTCCTTTTGAAGCTTTTCATATGGTTGAAATATTTGTAGTTAAAAGATACATTTAGCTATTCACAGTTTTTTTCCTTTTTTTATGGCCGACGTTATATTTATGTGTTTTATATTGAAAAGCACAACTTATTCTAATTTTTATAAGAATATACATTAAATAATTGTTCAATTAAGAAAAATGAGCTTGAATGAAGCATAAAATTGTACTTTAGAATCCTCAAGTCATTTTCCAATCAGTATCTGATATTAAAATCTCTTATTTTAAAAATGAGTGTGTTCCATATATGACAATTCTATACATCTAAGCAAAATGCATATTTATTTTATTAAAAGGGACAAAATACTTTTCAATCCATTAATAACATAAAAGTTAAAATTGTGAAATTAACTTAATTAATATTGATTATTACATAATTTTTTGACACTTTTTTTGACAACCATAACTCATTAATTGGATTTGGAATGAACATTTTGATAGCGATTTCTCCGGAAAGTATAAGAGTGAAGTATTGATGAAAACGTTTCATAAAATTTACCTTTTCCTTTTACTGAAGAAAGGAAAAGGTTAAGTACTTTAAAGTGGGTATTTTGTTGGGAATTTAATTAAAAAAATTCTTTTAAAATCATAAACATCAGTTTCTTCTCAGTTACAATATACATATCTACACACAATTCAAGTAACAGAAATTGTAAAAGTAATATGTTGCAAAAGGTCTAACATAAATTAACAATTTTCCCAAAATCAGCTGAAGAAGGATTAAAATTCAATGAAAACTATTGGATCTGAAACTGTCAAGGCTTTTATTAGAAGAAGAATTGTCATTTAGGAGAGAAAATGAATTTTTATACATTTCCCAAACGTATTTCACAAATTACGCAACCCAGAATCACACATAGTATTTATTCAGCAATTTTGGCGCTGAAATTACTCCTTAAAATGTATGTTTGCTCGACATTTTTCAAAGATTTTCACGTGCTTCTGGTTTATTTTATTAGCTTTTTTATAATGATATGATTTTAGTTATTGAACTTTTCTTATGAGAAAAAAATAATCAATCTTTCAAGTTTTCACCTTGCGTTTTTGATCTTTAAAATAATTTTCTGATTTTTTCCAAACTATGCGTTTTTGGAATTCTTTTGAAAATCATGGATAAACAGAATTTTCTAAAGCTTAAAATTAAACAATAAATATTGGATTTATCTATTTTTCTGATTTTTTTAATCTATAGTAAGTATTTCATTGAAAGAGCAATTAATATAGTTCTTAATACTGGATCTACTGAAATTTCAAATATTTATCTGTAACAGAATCTCTTTATTTTACAATTATTAAATTTGTAGGATTTTGAAGTTTATGTATTAAGTACTAATTTATAAAACTAGTTATTCTCAGATGTTGCTTAACTGGAAATTTGAAATCTGCAATATCCTTTCAGATACAATTTTTATCATGAACTAATAGAAGAACAAATATTTTTCTTTCAGAGAAAGTATTTTTAAATTACAACTGAAATATTTATTCTGTAACATTTAATCAAATGAGAACAATTCATTATACAGTGAAATAAATCGTTGGGAAATTTAATCATTTGAATATAATGATTCATCCTGACATGAAAATCGCTCCTAAATGCTGTAATTACTCTTAGATGGATGCAATAAATTATAAAGTGAAACTGACAGTGTCAATAAATTCTGCTGAACATTTTTGGATGTAAAAGTGCCATTATTTGGTTGATTAGTAGTTAACGGACAAACCAATATTGAAAACTGAAGATTTAAAGACGTTACAGACCTATAGAATTATTGATTTCGTGCAGAATGGATACGAAGAAAACTTCATTAACAATCAAAGGGAAATTTATAATACTGAAGCAATAAGTTCATTTTCCAATAAATAAACTGATTAACTAACTTACTAGTTTCATAAAATGAAACAAAAACTTATTTGTTTATATTTTGAGGAAAAGAAATGCTCTTTTAATTTTAAGGGGGGAAGGAAAGTATTGCTTTTTTAAAACACATTTCGCTATTTATTTTTGTTTTTCAAATTTAATTTTGGAGCTTCAAACTTCTTAAAAGTAAACTGACAGTATTATGGAAATTGTTTCTTTGTAGTTCATAATTTTTGTTCAGAATGAAAAGATTGATAAAGAAGCTACGGTTGTCCTTAAAGGACTTGAAATTGGATGAGGATACGATCATCCATGCACTTAAATCAAGGATTTATTAATATACTCATTTTTTTCCATTCATAGGTAATGACTGCATGGTGAAATCATTTGATATTTTTCTTCAAATATTTGCTATGTAGGAAAAAAATTTCTATTAAATCATCCATTTTTTTTCTTACGCAGTTGGGGTTTCTTCTTTTTTTAAAATTAATATTTAGCCATTCCACTTGGATGAAAATCCAAAAAGTATCTCAGATTTTGACGAATAGAATATTTTTGATTTAAAAAAGAAGTTCATATGAAAGGAAGAAAAAAAATGATTAAAATTATATTTATTCAGAGATTAAGAGATATGTTATATGTAGAACTCCATAACTTAAACTCATCTAATATAGGATAATTTTTCACCACGATACTTTTACTCAAATTCCACAAGCTAAAATACCCTTAATATATATACACGCATATTAAATTGTGAAAGAACTTTTAAGAATTAATTCACGGTAAAGTGTCAAAAATAGCACTGAAAAAAATTCCTCCGTTATAAACTTTATTGCTATAACTCAATCTACAGTATAATAAATTGGTGGAATCATAATTTATGGTCCTACCTCTTGCCCCAGATACTCCGGTCTTCAAATGCAATCTGGAGTTTATGAAAATCCCTGCTCAAAAGGGAAGGACTAGAGCGCAGTGTGGGAATAACAACATTTGATCCTTCATATCCTTCCTTCCTGTCGAGCGTGCATTGGGAAGATAAATATCCTGAGACAACGCGATATTTCATTAAGAACCATCTCCCCGGATTCTGTCTTCACTTGATTTTTCTTAACTAACTGCAGCGTTTTCAAACAATTCGATTCTTCAAAAGAGTCACAAAACCTTGCTATTTTTTAACCCTTTAAATAAAAGGAATTATGTGCACAATGAATTGAAAGAGATTATTAATAATAACTCTCAGATTTGGGACGATGCTGACCAGATTTTTAGCTGTTGATGTAAATTAAGAAGGTTATTTTTCTATTGAAGAAGTAAATGAATCTATATTGGGCATTTTCCCCCTGGTAGTAATATCTTCGTGTTAAACTCCTTAAAACCATATCTCCAAGAAAATAACTGCTCACAA
>JAPMOR010096416.1:1245938-1313333 GCA_026543865.1 Argiope aurantia | reverse complement strand
TATATATATATATATATATATATATATATATATATATATTTGCTAAATTTTAAGGACATATTATTAAATCAAGGTTCCCCTAAAGTATGGAAAAATGTAAAAATCATTATTATTCGAAAATAAACTAAACCAAATTAAGAAGATTTTTAGTTTTGACCAGTCTGTATCACCTTTTCAAAATTTTTAAATAAGTAGTTCTCTAAAGAAATATTCGTTAAGTTCCTCTAAATTGCATCCAAACCATGCCTGGTTTTTTCCACAAAATTGTTGGAATTATATTCATCCCATCCTTCAACTTAATATTATTAATGCAAAAAAGGTAAACGATAAACTTGAAAATGATGATTCACGGTTTAGAGATACTTTCATTAAAAAGTTTTGCACTTTAAAATCCTTGAAAAATCTTGCTGAGGCAGCCCCGTAAGATAGCTCTTTGATTTTATAGATGAATTTTTATGGAAGACTGCATCTCTGCAGATCTATCACACATAATCTTTCAAGGAATACTTTACAGTTCATTTATATAATTTATAAGAGAGACATTTTTCAGATTATACCATCTGGAGTTTCATGTTACGTTTACGTTGAAGGCTTCTTTTCAACCTGCTCTAACCACAAATAATCAAAAGTCAGTGATATCATTCTCTCCCCTTGAGAGTCTTTAGTGAAAGAGTCTCGTATCGCTACAATATTATTTCAAGGATCTTTCTTTGAACCTCCATATTTGTAGCACATTTAAATTGTTTACCGATCGTCTATTTATTTCTATGTCCCTTTGGCAATTCTTTATTTGTAAAATTTAGAAAATGAGTCTTTGCATCGTTTAAAAAAACTTTTGCCAGATTTGGAATTAATAATAAACATCAAATCATAAAAGTCTAAATAGACTCCAGAAGTAATAAAAGAACATATCCTTTCATAAAATGCTCTGAAAAGATTTCTGAAAATTGGTACTTCAAACCAGCAATTTTTCCATTTAACATAAGCACAAATAAATTCCTCTAGAATAAAATTTATTTGAATGGTCCACAATGGTGGCTGATGAAACACATGCTGTTTTCTGAGCAAAATCTAATAAAAAATTGAAAATGAATATTATAATTACATTTATGGGATTTTTGAATTATATTATTCATAAAAAAAGTAATTTACTTAATTTTTTTTATTTAATGTCTCCCAAATTTCCTCATATATTGTATTTTAAACACCGACATATTCGGTTTTTTAAAATGGAAAAACTTGCACTTGTCATTCTACAACATTGTCTGACCTTACAGCAAAATATGCGTGTTCGGTTTGCCTTCTCAAAATATTCAGGAAAATATATTGAGGAAAATATAGGAAATAAGTAATCATTTTTAAACATAAGTTCATTTGGAATTCATAAGTTCATTAACAGGCAAATTATGAATATCATCTTGAAATTCTGAGCTAAACTGAAAACAACAAATTAGTCATTCAGAAAATTTTCAATAAAAGCAAGATCATTTCTCATACTACATAAAATAGATGGAGATTTTTTTGTACGATGACTTTCTTATTTTATCAAAAATTGATATTATTATTTGTTGGGGTAGTACTTCAAATTTCTCGTATTTTAAAAATGTTTGAAGGATTTGTACATAACATTTGTATGGTTACAAGAAACAGGATCTTTACTTTTCCTTATAATTTTTTATACTCTAGTAAAAAAGTAAAAAAATTATTTCATGAATCCATAAAATAATTAGCATCCAGCTTAAGAATATATAGAATTTAAATAAAAAAAATGTGTTAGCAAAAACAGTAATGTAAATGAATTTTTATTTTTATAAATTTAAACTATTGCTTTCCTCAATCTGCATTTTTTACAAATTTCAGGTTGATATTAAAATAAATGTTTAGTTTAGGGATGAAAGGGATGGCATCTTTGAAATTGGTTTTCAAATTTCGAGGTATATTTCAAATTACGTCCTTGTAAACAGCGAATAAATATTTAGAACTCTTAACAATCCTAAATATTATAAATAAAAGAAAAATAAAAGGACAAGTGTGAGTAAGTGCGATGACTCCTTAATACAAATATATAACAATTAAAAGGATTTTCCTTAAATTTTTAAAACAGTTTTTATCACTATTAAATGTATGTAAATGAATAGAAATATTCTTTCTAAAATTATAAATATTATATGAAATATTTATTAATGTAACACGAATTTTTATATCACATATTTCAACAAAATATCAAATCAATTATTGGAATTACAAAGTAAAATTCATAAAATAAAGAGGCAATTCCTTCATTTAGTAACTAAACAAAATCGCTGTCATAAAGAACTTTTTTTGTATGAATTTGTGATAATATTTTTTGTTAATTTCGTTTCAGTAATAATGAGGTCTCTTCTTTAAACCAACGTTTTGAAATCACTTTAATCACAGAGCGTTCAAAACAAATGTATTCAAATTCGTAAGTGAAGAAACAAGACTACACACGAAGCTATTCTTGGACACGCAATTTTCATTGATTATTGTTGAGAGTTTCTCTAAACGTCAATAAACTTTGAAATGCATTTCTAAATATGAACATTTATGTTCAAGAAACAAAAAGAGAATGCTTCATCCCTATAGAGTTAAAATAATTGAAAATTTTTTGAGTTGATGTTTGATAACTATTTAAAGTTTGCTTTCTGTTTCAATAACAAAGTGTTGTTCAAATAAATTTATGCAATATTTTTTGTATTATATAATGAAATGAAAATTATGTTCATTGGTGGAACAAAATTGCGCTGATCAAATAATTAAATAGATGAATTAAAAACTTCAGGAATTCTTTTATGTTTCCTTCATTAAACAACTTGAGTACATCAGAATCTTCTCTTGTTCGTTTTACATTCTCGTATACGAAGCATAGACGAAGAATCGTCAAAAAATTCGAACACGAGATTTTGTCGAATCGTCAAGTTTGAGATCCTTCTGTTCGTATATTTCAAGTGAACGCGATAACTACAAAACGTAAAGATCAAATTTCATATACAGATTAAAATAGCGATAATTATCAAATTTTGAACCAAATTCGTCGAATGGTTGTCAGGATGGACATTCGCATGCATGTAAATGCAACAACTCATAAACGCAATGAGTTAAATCAATGAAATGCGGTATGCTGTCTTGTGAATACAACTATGGTTTTGGGGCAAATTTTAGAATCAATCGGCAGGCAAAAAAAATATATATTCACAAGATAGGTACAGCTAAAATTCCAAGTTCATTCCAAATATCTATATTTTGTAACTATTGTGCGCCAAGGCTTTACTCAAAGTCCAGAAATTCCAGAATAAGTCCAGTAAGCGAGGGGAGGGGGGGGCAGAGATAAGACCTTTAATAAAGAGTATTAAGTAAGTTTCGGGGGGACTTTTATCACTTGTTATTTCATCAAAATAAAGGGTTCATTACTCACTGCATTAAAATCTGTTAAAAATATTTTAAACATGTGAATTGTAAACAGGAACATTCAGAATTTTTAAATTTTTTTATTAAATATTTTTCCACTTTCAATTTTTGCCTTTTTTTTATGCGCCTTATACTCATTAGTTTTTAAATTTAATGATTTTTATTCGTTATATATATATCTATATATATAGTTTACATTCAACACTGGAAAAAGTAAATAAGTGCATTACATTTTTTAATGTAATTTTAAACTTTTTTAATCGAATCATTTCGGTTCTGATGGAAGAATAAAGGGCACGAACTTCTAAACTCTGAAAGAACCCTGAATATTATAGTCTTAAAGGATCAGATTTTCTCTTCCTAAGATACGCTAGTGTGTGAGGGATTTCATTGTTGGGCTAATTATATCATATTGGTAATATATAGAAGTTCTGAAAAGAGTTCATCCATGTCATGTGACCATAATTCTGGTATACGAATCAACCCCCAGTAGATTGCAGTAATATTTCAAATAATTAAATTTACCAGAATAAATCATTCATATCTTATTACGTGAATTTATTTTTTGACTCATCTTGCAAGCTAAAAAATTTCCTTTATTGTGTTTTAATGTACGGAAGTATTTTACCTAAATTATTTTTCAAATCGTCTGTTTTAAAAGCAGATTTTAAAGTTACTGAACATACCCGTGAATAAATTATATTAGCTATTTTCTACTATTGTAACCAAATAATATCCTACTTACTTTTCACCACATTCACAAGTATATCGGCTTTTTACCTATTGTTTAGATATTATGGATAGGGAACGGTATCAAGAGAAAAGCCTTTTCTCTTTGAATCGGCGGGGGTCTGTCGAAGATAGATGAGCTTTTAGCTGCCAGTCGTTACAGTAAGGATTAAAGTGTTTTCTCTAATGTAAAGGCGAATGCTCTTTTCTAATGCTTGTGTTTCATCACCTTTTATCATCAGTATTTTCTACCTCCAATGGATTCCACGATGCTTAAGGTTTCTTCGGATTACTCCATACCATAAAAGAGGCTGATAGAAGCACTTAAATTATATCAAGGACAATAGGGGCTCTATGTACTTTCGTAGGGAGAAAGGATCTAGAAAATATCATCAATAGTTGGGGAACAAAATTTTGGAAACATGCAGGTAAACGATCTGTTTGAAGTCTTTATAATCTGTTGGAACTTGTTGTCCTAATTTTATTGATGATGTTTGACAACTTAATACTGATCTAAAATTTAGCATTTTCTTTAAGATAAAAATTTCAAGAGGATATAATGTACTTATTTAAATATATGATGCTTAAAAATCTCTCATTTTAAAGAATAATTACAAAGGAGGCTTGTGTGTGAAGTTTGGCTTTTATTCCTTAAACTAGGAAAATTGGCTCTTTTTTTTTATCTGGAAGAATAATTTACAAAAGTTATTAGAATTAATCAAGCTCAAAAAGTTTAATAATCAACTAAGAGAGATTAGAATCAACTAATATTTAATGTTAAGATTAATTAGTATTTTTTACATGTAATAGGTATTACACCGTAACAAATTTTATTTTATCGAACGAGACAAATTATTTTTTACGAATAAATTGATTAATTATGTACTCTCTCTAATTACTCTCTAATTTTCGCCGAAATAGCTTAAACAGCTTAACTGATTTTTTAAACAGCATAACTAATTTCGAATTGATCTTCCAGGAACCAAATCATGCTAAGGTAACATTTAACGATTTCGAATTTAATTAATAAGAAACTCATAATCACCAGAATAATCTCAACAGAATTTCCGTCTTATTTATGTTCAGGTGAGATAATAACTGCATTTGTTAACCTTCTCAAGGCTATTTTATGGCTTTCTGTTCTTGACCGATTATCCATTATTGAATATAGCTGTAGTACCCTAAAAATTTTGGGTGAATTTTCAAAAAATCATCATCATAAAAATTTCAATCTATAATTTGAACTTGTATTAATGCTTTTTATATTTCACATCTAACTAATGTTTACTTATGAGGCTTCAATTTTAAAACTGCGTTTTCGTTTCTTTCATAAAAATAACCCTTTTTAATTTTTTAGAATCAAAGCGAAATCTTTACTCATATGTTTCACATACATTGTCAATAAATCTATATAGTACACATTATTGTTAATCAAATTAAGTGGCCTTTGGTGAAATTTCAAATTTTATGGAAGTAAAACAATTTTATTTCACAGACAAAATGTTATTCTAATATTTTTTGCTCTAATAAAGTATACGCTCCTTGATAGCATGATTCTACTAATTCCTTCTTGTCTCCCAGTGAGATTTCGACTATATATTATCTTCCGTGACAAACAAAAGACAAGTCATAAAGAAGGATTTTGATTTGTAACTAACAGAAGCAGCTGTAAATGGGGCTCATGGAGAAACCTCATTACAAGAAGTAGTGTAGTTTCAAATCCTACCACCATTGGAAAAGAGCACGAGTTAACCATGGCTTACAAGCAATCGTCACCAAATCACATTTCTCTCTTGGTCCATTTCTTTTTCCAATTTGTCCAACTCACATTCCGAAGCTCGGACAATGGTTTAGACATTTTTTCTCGTAATAGCAAAGATGTTTTTTTCTTGTCTTTATTTTGTTTTCGAATACCATCGTATTTCTGATTGCTAGGCTTGAAAATACAAGAAAGTTAAGAGTTTCCTAAAATGAGAACCAGCTGTCAGCTTTTTTTAAAGCTCTGCTAGGAGAGATCCGATAATGAGACACATTTTTTTTAGAAAAAAAAAAGAGGTCTTAGCTTGGTTCTTTAAAAAAATGTTAAGAAATTCTTACCCTAATGATAAGCACATTCAAAACACTTGGGCATCTCAGCTGTGTCATTTATCGTTGCCTCAGAAAATGGAAAGTGTTTTAAAGAATTCGACAGAGAAATATAGATGTATGCGATCAAAGAAGAAAATAAAAACATTCTTTCCTCTTTACACAAAAATAATATTTGCACTAAAAGACTGGAAATGCTGCTTGATATTTTTTGTCTCAAAATTTTAAATTATTGGTAACATTTATATAGTTATATGATGTGATGATAGAATAAACATTGTTTAATGACTTGGAAAATTTATGGTTCTTGAGTAGGTTCGAGTGGGATATTCAGCATCTCAAAATCACTGCATTCATGAATGTTTATTTCAGTACACTGATTCTTACTACCAATTATACATCAAAGTAAAAAGAATAAAAAAAAATTCAATATCCAAATTTTTTTCCATATACAATTTTTCCAATGTTTCCTCTTATTTTAAAATTATAGATTTTTAAAGTTTCTCTAAACTTTAGAGAATCACCTTATGCATCTCTGAGGTTAAAATTAATTTAAGCAAAAACTCTCTATGTAAAAATAAGAAAAAGAAAATAATAGCATTAGTAAATTAAGTATCCTGAAGATCTCTAAATCTTTAAGATAATTACTGGAAATGCTCTTGTTTTAATGCTTTATGGAACAAAAATTTTCAAGTAATTTAGGGAGGAAATTTAATTTTGAATGGTTGTTAATCTAAACACATGCATTTATTAACTTATGTACTTACAAGAAGATCTACTATTTTTTTAGTAATAGACATTTTGAAATTCACCGGTTTTTTTCCGTTTTGAGTAAAATATTATTTTAAGTAAAATTTTTATCATAGCTTGCATTTTAATTAAATAACTTGAAACAATCTTTAAAAAGACGGAAGATCGCATTCTAATAAAACAAATTTAATAAATTATTATTTATTTGAGAACAAACTAAATCGTCTGACAACGGCTGCCTTTCGTTCCGGCTTTGAAAAATTTTCACAATGAGTTAAATATGAGTATACCTGAGTGCGTCTAAAGAGCGATATCGTATCGAAATGAAATATTTAGAGCATGATTTATTTGCGTTGACACGCATACTTTATTGATAAATGTACCTCACGAAAGTAACGTGAGCTAATGATATTTCAAACACAAATGATAGCCCTTAAATCATGAAAAATCTGCAACAACCCATTAGAATTACCGTGGGACAAAATATAAGTTTCTAGGTAACTACGTACGATTGTGAATCCAAGATCTTGAGAATTCGAGCCAAGGCATTTGGCCTTAACCGATTTGCTTTGGAATAATTTTCCTCTTTCACGTCTATCTCAGTGCATAGAGATTAATGACGCAGTGGCCTGTCAAAGCTTTTACCTCTCGCTCCATGAAGAATAAATATTTTGAAACGCCTGGAGCTTTAAAATTTCCTCTTTAGGCATCACGGCAGGATAATTTCTGAACGTTCGAAATTCGTTCTTGTGAGCAACCGTCTCAAATATCACACAATTTGAAATTAATTTGGAGAATTCACCCGTGCATAATAAGAAATAGTACCATGTCATTTTGCAACGAGGCGTGCTTCTTAATAGTACCCTGTGATTAATAGTTTATATTAGATGAGGGTGTGGGAGTTTGGATTTACATTAAATTACTGTATCTTCGATGTAATTTCTAACGACCGCGCTTTAAGCATGCTAATGAATAAAAAAGCATGCGTCTCGGCCAAGTTAAAAGAGGATTAATTAATGTTTAATAGAAAATTTATTTAGAAAGCAATAAAACAGCTTTTTTCCGTGTGAGCAACTAGACATTGCTACTTCATTCACAAAAAAAATAAATAATTTTCTCTTGTAAAAGGAACTTTAAGTGTTTAGTTTATATTGGATAAGGCATGAGATTATTTGAAGTTTCTCATACACTGAGGAAATAGACGGATGCTAACAACATTTGATCGGGATATACATTCAAACAGTCCACGTTGCAATACAAACCGGATAGCCATCAGGATTTTACTTTCTGATGTGATAGCTGTTTCTGATGCTTATTTCATATTCTGTGTTCCTAATGGTTATTGCTGAGATACCCCATGCTTAGATTAGAAACTGATATAAAATTATGATATCTAGACGAAAATTTATTTCTTGTATTCTTTATTCTACAAAACTTGGGAGAATAAATAAAAATAAATTCTAGTTATCTGAATTTCAAATGAATCCTAATTTAAGCCAAATAAAATATTTCAAAATGAAAACTATGTGTCATGTATTTAATCATAAAGGATATCATGAATGCGAATTAATTCTGAATATTTTTTTAAATATTTTTAAAAGGGTTTTTGCTCGTTTTGTAGAAATTTTTTTTTAACGCTGAAAGATGAGGAATGCATTTTGATCCGGAGTTTTATTTGCAATTGAGAATTGACAACAATAAATAATTTATCTATTAATTAGATGGTTAACGGAGATGAAATTATAATATTTTTTCAATAGCAACACATTAAAAATTAAGTATTACCATTTAGATTTGCATAAATATTTAATGTAATCTATTCTATTATTAAAGATGACATTTTTTAGAATTGATTATTTTTTTATTTCTCTGTGGTTCATTTTCTATTTGCAAAAAAGACAATTGACAACTTTTCTCATCGCATCAAATTATGTATATGAAGATTCAAAATCTCCTGGGAATGTTTTTGAAATTCTATGTTCGTTGTATTTTTATGGGTTATACATGTTAGAAGCGAGCATACATGTTAGAAGAGAATGCCTTGGCTCCAAAATTGTTAAGATTATCACTAAAACAATTAAATAAAACCGGTTTTACTGATTTTATATTTAATTTTATTATAAAATACTTTAATTTTTGTCTTATGATTAGCAAATTCAGCTTTTCAAATAATGCTCTTGTTTGCTTTAGTTAGGATATTTTAGATCCATATAAGAAAAATTAAATTATAGAATCTTAAGTAAAAAGTTCTTGTAATAATACGCTATTTTTCAGCAATGAATTTGAATAATTATTTTTCAAGCCATGATATGCCGTTTTAAATATTTTGCGGTTTAATTATGTCAAAATATTTTTCTCAGAATGAGTCAATAATGTCGATAACTTTTAAGAAGCTTTGACTTGCAGTCATAACAACATACTTTGCAGGTGCTTCCGAAAATAGAGAGAAATATTAATTTTAGGATTTTTAATAAATACAGCATTTATCAAATCATAGTTAAAAGCATTTGCATCTTCAACTTTCTCACATATACCCACATGCACGGAATAACTGAAAAACGATTTTATTATATTAAAAGTACTGCCTGATTGAAAGTCAGAGTACCGAAGAGTCAGAGTTGAGAGTACCTAAAGTTCTCTAAATTTACAGTAGAGGTGGAAGACAACGTTACTCTCACTTACAAAGGCAATAAAAATATCAAAGCTGGTATTCAAATACAGCTAAATAATAATGATCACCTCATAAATTTAAAAAAAAATCCATATTTCTATTGCTAAATTTTAGAGGGCTTATACTCATTTACTCTAGACAGGTGGTTTGCTGTATGTCTGTGACTACATAATTTTTCAATAAAATTTCATTCTTAAAATTTATTAGATTAGAGAGTTCATATACCAATTTAAAGTGTAGTACCTACTGAACATTTTGATATATTATAATAATATATACAAGCAAAATTATTATTGGCAGAAGTAATGTTGTTAAATAGATATTCGCTTATCCATCTTACTATAAACGGCTTGCATGAAAACTCTTACATAAAATTTACCAATGCACTCTTACATACAAATGACCACTAAAAACAAAATAAACAATCGCTCTATAAAACTATTTTATAACAAGTGCATGAAGCCATTAAAATAACGAAACTCAATCTAAAGGAGATATTGAGATCAATCAAGTCGATTGTGCGTTCGTGACTAGTGATAGGATTTAAAGCAATGCTCGAATATATTGTCGTCGAGTAAATTAAAAAAAATAATAATCGCATCTGTATGTTTATGAGAACATCACTGGATCATCCTTTCACTGATTTTAGGGGACCGTAGATAACAGAAGTGCTATATTTTTTGAATAATATAACAATATTATGGAATTTTATCTTTGATAAAAAACAATTACAATAATTAATGGAGTTAATATATGCTGAAGTGAAATTTAATTTAAGAATCTATTATGAATTTTGCAGAAAACCAACTCCACAGTTTACATAAATGTTCAGTTATGTTATCCACACGTGCCTTAACTTCATTACGGTGCACTTAAATTTTCGGGAAAGGTATAAAAATAATTTTGAAGCATAATAGCAGTTGAACAGAATTTGGAGAATTATTCATCTAACTATAATTTTTTGCTTATTATGGATTAAAAAGAGTTTTGCAATGGAAATATCGCGTTTTTTTATAATTTGTTATTGTTGATTCTAAGCCCTTAACAATTTAATCTATCTAACTGCATTTAAAGCCTGCCTTATTGATAAATCTTCCTGTGCAGAAATATTTAATAACTGTCATTTTAATTTCCCAACAACTGTACTTAAGTTACCATTTCATTATCTTTGCTAATCGTCAAAATAAGTGTCAGAACTTTCTTGTAATGCTACTTTCAATGTTATATCAAAATAATACAAAATCTAACATGATGACAAATTTCCACTCCATCTTGACATTCTGTTGTTACACATCACTCTTTAGCAATATTAAACGTGGGTTTGATTAGATTTCTATCACTCGTTAATAATAAAATATGAGGACTTCGATACCCATCGACAAAGAAACATTCTAAAAATAATGTGAAAAAACTCAAGTGACAAGGTAAGGAAACCTGATCAAGGACTATACCACTAAACTATCATGATGTCATTAAAATCAAATAAAATAGAAATGTTTCAGAGAATTGTGGAGCTAATATTGTAATGTCGTAAATTAATAAAAAAGTTTTAATTCTGAAATGCAGTAACATTATGGGATCCAATATATTTAGTATATTTTTCATATGGAATTGCTTTATTTTTTCATATTTATCAAAGAAATATGCTTGAACGTCAAATAAGACAGGAACCACAATGGATAAATATCGTTATGCAAATGACAAAAATATTTTTGGTTTAAATGTTTATTAATTCTAACTCTTTCTGAATTTAAGGCCAGATTTATATCTCTTTAATATATAAAAATCATCGACAATTTGGAATCGTACAGTCACCAATCATTTCATAGCTGCACACAATTAGGATGAATTATTTTTCAAAACTATAAATTGAAGCTTCAAGGTATATATCTCCCTACTGTATTACTAATTCGCGAAAAATCTTTATTTATAGGTAATAACTTTAGTTGCCGATTATGAAATAGTTCATTTCAATGAGCAAAGTTGACCATTTCCGAACATCTCAAATAATCCAAACACTCGATTTATCAAGAATAAAAAAGAATTCGAGGTTGAAGAAAGTAATGAGCCAGTTTTAAAGAAAATCATATCTTAGAAGGAATAAAAGAAATTTTTACTTCAAGTTAACGTAAACCTGTCAACTGCAAATATTTAATTTGTATAAAACATATCACTTATGTGAAGATATCATAAACAATTTTCTCATAAATAATTTAATTATAGTTTATTTATAAATAGAGCAAACAAAACATTAGAAAATTATATAATTAACAACTCTCAAGATAATTAAATTTATTCTGTAGAAGTCAAAGTTAAGCAAAAACCAAAAATGTTTTTTTTATCGAAATGACGTATTTAAGAAGAATATAACTTAAATTTGTAAAAATCAATAATAGTTATCTTTTAGGTAGATTCTTCTTTTTAAATTTTTATAGAAATTTAAAAATAACTTTGAAATTTCTATGCTCAATATATCTAATATTTCTTGCTATTAAAAATAAAGTTTTTGAACTATAAACATTCTCACTTAAAAAAATGAAAAATATACATAATTTAATGAGCTTTTTATTTTCATTGACGTAGATCTCTAGTTTAGGACAGCTTAAAATTCAATAATCCTTGAATCTATATTTCCACAGTTTTTTTATCAGCAAGGATAAAATGACAATGTAACATCCAAATAAAACTTTTTTATAAATTTAAATTATCCGAACGAAGAAAAATCCAGATATTTAATCTTAATTATTAAAATTTTTCAATGAGTACACTAGGCATTGAAAAAGCAGGTTTCAATTAAAATTGGATAAAAAAAAGTAAAGAAGATTTCTTATTTTATTTTCGAGCACTGAATACTTTGAAGAAACTTATGAATTTTAAAAACAAGTCTATTTCAGCCTGCAGAATTAATTGAATTTAGTAGCTTTTTTCAAAATAAAAACTGGAAGTCTTGTGGAAAGAAAGATTGCATTTTTAAAATTCGGAAACTCCGTGTATATTCAGTGTTATTTTTTGAAGAAAAGAATGAAAGCTTAGATACACTAAGTGAGTTTACGAGAAATTACTTTAGATTCATTTTTTGATTTCGATCTGACATTCTCTGAAATTATTCAAAAAGTAAATCTGAAAGAAAGCAGCGAGAATATTTTATGTTGATTTAATTACCCATCCGCTGAAAAATTTTTTAAAGCTTCTAGGGCGGATAAAAACTTTAAAACATCACTAATATTACTTGAGGTTCGGATGAAAAGATGATTATTTTTTCAAACAAAAATTTTCATTTGTGTCAGCCTATGACATTTTAATCTTTAGAGAGAATGCTTTTTTAAGAGCACGAGGGAAATACAATCATACTTACGATTCCACAGATGCTCACTAGTATACAAAAGATAAATTTAATGCTTAGGAATTGCTATTGTTATTTATTTTAAGTTTCATTCTTAATATGCATAACATGTTGCAAAGAATTTCAATATAGTTTAAGTTTGATTTTGTAACCTTATCAATTTCTGAAATAATTCACTTAAATTAACTGATGAAATAAGTATTACAAGAAAAAGAGGTTTTGAAAAGTACTAAAAATATTTGCTTAAATTGAAATCTATATCTCAGGATTTAAATTAAATCAGCACTTTTATCTAATATTCAAAATTACTCCTCTTTTATAAGCTAAATTATTTCTTTGTAATGAAGCTAGCATATGTGTATTTATTTCAGACGAATGAATATAAAAGATGGAATAAATGTTTAAAGGAAGAAATAATAATAATAAAGAAACTTATGAGAAATGCTCCTCAGTTTCTAATAATTGTACAATAGGCTGCATAATCTGTCACTTTTTCCTTTTTTTCCAGTCAAACGATCTAGATAAAAAAATTAAGATGTCAAGACATCATGCCGAATTTCAATTGTAAAGATGTTCAGTTGTTTTCAGTCATAGCATCTGCATATATACGGATAGGAGAACAGACAGGCAGGCAGACTTCCTGTATTTGGAATATATGCCAAGTTTGGTCAAACTCTACACATTTGGTCTAAAGATGACATTCTCAATTTTAACTGTTAATCTTGTTTTACTGTTGAGTTATAATGTACACAAACAGACATAACTCAACATTATATAATGCCTCTCTATACCTTTTGTGACCATAATCTTTATGGTTATTTCAGCAGTGTTGTGCATATGAAATAGAAGAGATTCAGAAAGATGCTCTTCTGTTTTATTTGAATAAACGAAAGGGGAGGGGCGAGTTTTCCACCAGATGTTCGAAGCAATATCCAACATGTTGGATTATCTAAACCTTTTATGATAATACGATTCCTAGACATTGTAATGGAACGGTACAAATATCGTTTGGTTTAGAACATTGTATTGAAATGCTTTCATACTAGAGTACACCTCATAATTGAAATACAAAACTGCAAATAACATACCATGAAAAATAAAAAATGAAAAAGTTTAAGACAGTGAATAGTATTTATAAATTTCATCAAACATATTTACACTTGAAAAACATTTGTACATGACAGACCGGAAACTAAGTTTTAAATAAAAGTACTATCAATACTGTACAAAAGACTTTTAAGGAGAGAGAAACAAAGTTTTAAAGAAAGAAAGGAAACTATTTGCGTAACTATCAGCCAGCTGATTCTTGATTGCAATATCATCTAAGTGCGTTTAACCCAAAACACAGATTTGCATAGTTTGGAAATTCAACTCAAGAGATAATAACAAGACGGAAGGATCAGTGACAACCTATCCCACAGTAATCAACTTTGTACAAGAATCACTATCTGTCATTACTATAAAGAAATCTCCTTTTTTGTATTAATTAGCAGCGCTAATATGATTCGGAAAATGTTGAAATTGCTATACTTACGCATTTTACCTGAAAAGTGCGTTTTAGTTAAAAATATGCGAAGTAAAAAGAACAGCTTGTAGATAATATTTTTGGTTTAAGTAAGCATTCTAATTATTTGTTCGAATATCTTGTAAATATAGCATACCTACACTGCCCACAGGGCCCACAAAAGAGGAAGGAAAAACTATTAATATTTCTTTCCTACTTTTGCCCTTCTTTTCTTCTTTGAAAAAATGCCGCATTCATATTTTCTTCCGGTAAGATCGCATATTTTCTTCCTGTAAGCTTTTGAATGCTTGATCTTGTAAAAAAAATAATCTGAATTAATGAAAATTTCCCATACCAAAAGTGAGTCCGTCACAGTTTTAAAATAATGCATCGAGGGAACATATAGACATAACTGCTTTAAAATAATACACTAAGAATCATGACCAATCCTTCATTGAAATAGTAAAGGTTTCACCAGTGACGAGTTTATTGTCATTGACCAATTATTAGAAATAAAATAGGTGAAATGTTCATAAAATTTTGATAGAATAGAATCTTCTACTATTACAAATTTGACTGCAAGTTGATATGCTTGAATTCCAGATTTTATTAGGAAAGGAAAAAATAAATAAAAGTGAGATATAAATAGTTGTGCAAAATTAATTTACGGAGATTAAACGATGCAACCTTTTAAATAACTAGTAGGCAATCTTAATAAGTAAGGGGTGTGAATAGATATATTTTTCCGTTTTTCTACTTTTTAAACTAAAAAAATAAAATGCTTTTAGTAAAGAATTTGAACAACGTTTAAAATAAGTCCAAGTTTTAAAGAAAACTTTTGAAATAGATTGCGTGCAAGAAGTATAAGGAATACAACACTTCAAAATTATATAAGCACTTACTTCATTGTCTTTATAAACAGTTGTTTTAAACAAGAAAGAAGAAAATCCCTTTGTGTTTGAAACTTGTCTCAAACTATATATGGAAAAAAGTTGCCTTACGCAATACATGTTCTCATGTAAAGGTCATTTTAGAGAAAAGATAAACAGAAAAGCTAGAAAAACGTACAGAAACCACAAATAAAATGAGATAGCGTTCCATTACAAACTTTGGCAATAGCTAATTAAATGATATTTAACGGTTCTACATTAAAATAATAACGTAATTACGTAAAATATAGGAAATTTCATGCTTAAGTGGAGGTAAAATACAAAATGCAACAAAAAAAAGTACAATTTTCTTTTAATCTGTGGCAATCTTTAACCTGTGGTAAATAAGGAAGTAATATATCTCCAATTTACACCGGTTCATGAAATATGAAACGATTGTTTACTTTCAGGATAGGCCGATTTAGGGATAAAAATTTAGCGAGGTTTGATTTAATTGTATTGTGCAATTGCAACTAGCTAACATCATTAGCTTGTAACTCTCTTACCAATCATTGTGACATCAAGGGTTTTTATGAAATTAATGCTTGCAATGCCACATCTTAGGGTTTTTTTTTGTGTGTGTTTTCCATGTTCTTTGTCTGTAACATTGAAGTCACCACTTGTGGAATGCCGAAACCGTCGTTCACGCGTATCTTGAGATGAATCTTGTTCGCCATAAGCTTTTTGAAGTAATCGGTAAGATTCAGCAGCAGTTTTCTTCAAATAAAAACAAAAAAATAATGCTGTTCACGAATGCTCTTTGTTCGGTATAAGTTTCGACATATCGAACACAACACTATGCAATTTATCACTCGCTGGCGTATGACACTCATTGATGACACAACAATATGGCGCAGTGTTAAATCTTTATAGCATAAACTACATTGGTGCTCAATCGGTTGTATGAAATCCGCATTTCTTATTTGTAATCCCGATAGTCATCATATTCTGTATTTTGATAAAGCTAAAAGACCAAGAAAATAGATTTTTTACCATTAAAAAGGACAGAGTGAAATTCTGCGTTTGAATGCCAGCATCAGTAAATATACCCACAGTTACTCAAATAAGAGAATCCTTACTAATTACTGCTAATAAAGAGTTCATGAGTTAACCAACTAATTAGAAGTTTTCTCCTTTAGACTTTCTCATATATTTAGACAGTATACAGCGTCTGCTCTCTTTCTATGAATCTGCTTCTTCTGAATGTACAGCGATGAGAGTCCCTGAAAGTCAAGTTTATGTCTCGAGAGAGGTTCTCCTCCCGCTTGCCTTTCACCTGTAGATACGAAATATCTCTCATTTTCTGCTTAATGTAGAAAGTATAGATTTCAGATGCCTTCCTCTCGATTGAAAGCAGATATTAATGCATACAATTTTTGTCACAGCATCACATACCAAATTTCTTTAATTTTAGTCGTGCTTTTGAATTACTGCTTCACATATACGAAAAAATATAGATCAAATAATGACGAAACGTACAAAAGATATATTTTTATGAATAATTTTAGAAATAAATACAATACATTTTCGAAATAAATTTAAGAAATAGAAAATATAATTTCAGAAAATATAATCTGATCTTTGATTTACAAAATATTTAAAATTAGTAAGGATTATTTAGGTTGTTAATTTGTTTAAAATAAAATTAACAATATATATATTTTTTTGCTTGAAAAATTTTCCGAAATATCCATAAATGAAATAATTTAAAATTAAATATATAATGATATATGATCACCAGTTCGTAATAAAGTGAAAAGAAACTAAAATTTTCTTTGAACCATTTCAGAGACGAACTTCTAACTTCAATTCATTAGAGTCAGCTATTAATTCTTTTCTTCCTACCAGAATAGCAAGAATCCTCCAAGTTCAAAGACGCATGAAATTTGCTTTTTGTCTATTATTAGTAATGAATAACATAGCATGTTTCATTCATCTTCAATTGTCAAATGAGAAAATAAAACAGATATTTTATTTTCACACCTGTCTTTATCAGTCATCCGCTAAATTCAAATTGTTGAGCAATGAAATTTATTGTCATTAGTTAGTTTCATAACTGTATTTTCAATTCCATGAAATCAATCGTAAAATGAATTTATGTTGCTTATAAAGAAAGTCACTTTGTTAAACCGTTTATCCAAGACAATCTAGAAATCTTCTCCCTTAATGCATAAAATTTGAAAGATTTCGCTATAATTACAATTTTATTCATATTTGTGAAAATAAAAATATTTATAAAAAATGCAACAACAAGGCAACAAGCTCAGAATCCAACTTAAAAAATTTAGCTTTAATTTTGAACAGTTCTTTAACACCAAATACCAAATAAATTTTCAGTCATTAGATGCGTAATCTTTAGGAAAAATAAATAATTCGGATCATTTTTGACCAAAAAAGAAAAACAAATCCCAGAACTAAACAGATGAAAATACATTCCAGTATATTGTCGTCAGTAAGAATCCCCTTCTACACATATACGTTAAAACCAACGCTTTTAATAGGCTTTACTTGTATGTCCTACTTTTAGATGCCAGATATTAAAAAATCTTAACCCCGATTTTTTGATTTAAACTTTATTCCAAAGCAAGAAAGGAAATTTAAGTCTTATGTTAACCACAAAATATTTTTCATAATTTATGTAATATATCAAACAATAATTCAACAAAAATTTCTGATATTCAGTATAAAATTTAGTTTTTAGTTTTGCTTTCAAAAGGATTGAAACAAAATCAATAATAATATTTTGTTCCGGCCTATAAATATATTTCAAAAATTATGAAGTCTAAATTTAATACAGTAAGGTATCATATTCTGAGAAATATTCTCGACACACAAAATTTTAAATAAATGAATGAATGTTTCTATTTTCCACGATCAACTAAGACTTATTTATGAAGTTTTAAATGTTAAAAATTTAGAAAAACTCAGCATTTTCATAATCTAAGACTAATTAATCTTGAGAAACCTGCGCGCTGATTGGCGTATTTTCTTTGAAGCGATCGATGGAAAATCTAAAATTATCCTTTTTTTATTGAATAGTGATATTCAAATTTTCATAAATCAGTCAGTTTAAGTGATTGGAAATTAACTCTTAAAAGTCAGTGATTTAGTTGATTGGAAATTAACTCTATGACCACCATAAAATATGTGCTTTCTCTTGTGGTGTATGCATTCTCCTTAATATCCGCTCGAATAAAATATCACATACAAAAGTACTACATAGAACAAACACATCAAAAGTAAACATAACATTTCAATAGTTGCCAAAAACAAAAGAGAGCAAAACGCAATTAATAAGCAGACGATATTTAGAAAAGTACAGATATTTAGACTGGAAAATGAAATTATCTGAAATTAACCACACGCGCAGACGATATTTACAAAAGTAAAAATATTCAAACCTGAAAAGGAAAATATGTGAGTTATTCCATCAATAAATGCCATAAGTTTGTTTATATCTTCATTATTTTATGAGTTATTAAACATCAAAATGGGTCCTGGACTAAATAAACACCCTGTATAGAGAGTGTAAAAGATCATAAAATAATTTTTCTTGAATTTATTTTTTAGAAAAAATAATATTTCTTATTTGTTTCCTTTCCTATAGACACGTGCCGAAGATTATATTTTTGCAGATTTCATTTCAAAAAATATTTAATTTATTTTTAATTGGAGCTTTAATCAATGTGATGGCAACACTTTGAAAAAAAGCTAATTTTTTCCCATGAATGCGAAACGTGCTTGTGCAGCTTAAATTTTATTTTTATTTTGTACGAAAAAAATTGCCGAAAAATATAGTTAAAATTTTTATTTAAAAAATCATTAAAAATAGAAATTTAGTTTCAAGGTTAAAACATTGGTATCATTTAAAAGATAAAATTTTGATCTTTAACTTCATGTAAAAAACTTTTTTGTGCGGTAATATTTTCGGAAGTTATAGCAGAAATACGCCAAAATTTCGCTTAATTTTTAAATAAATAAAATTCTAATTAAAAATTCGAAAAAATAACCCCCAGGTGCACATTCCCGACCTCCAAGGTATACACGTGCCGAATTTGGTAGCTGTAGGTTGAATGGTCTGGCCTGTTGAGCGCCAACACACACCCACACACACATACACATTGAGCTTTATTATAAGTATAGATATGCAGAAATCTTTATTTGACTGGAAATATACAACAAAAGATGAAAAACCACTAGTATATATTTTTGAATTCGAAATGCATATTAATTCTTTTATTTCAGAAACAGATTGACCATAAGTTAATAATTTAATCTACAAATATAATATTTCAAATTCGAATATTTTTTTAAATAATAGAGGTAAATTGAAGGATTTAAATACTTCCCATCTAATATTATAATAAACAGAAATATTTTGTTAATATTAGAAATTTCTATCATATTTGGTTTTCATATTATATTTCGACTCAATTTTTCTGCTTCTTTTGTCATGCATTTTTTTATTAGAGAATTTATAATTTTCTTACATTGAATTTATCCAAATGATCAGTATACGTAAATATTGTGAAGGTAGCAAATAGATTTCTTTCAGTTATGCAAAAAAAAAAAAAAGATTTTATTAAATGATCTATAAAATTTTTTAATGGGTAATATCAAGCTTCCATATTGGTTTAACGAATATTCGGTTCTGTTAGATTAATATTTTTATCGAAATAATCGTTTAGTTTTTAAAAAATAATCTCTAATAGAGATTTAAACTTACAAGTTTAAAAGATACCCCGTCACATTCAAAGCAACTGGAAAATTAATCACAAAGCTGAATGGTTTCTTTGACATCTTTATTTTTTCTATTTGAGTTATTTCAAGGATTTAAAATTAATTCTCAAAAACGTTCATAGATTTATTTTTTTTTCATTATCATAAAAATTAAAAAAAAAAACTCATATATGTATATAACAGCATTTATTTGAAATGCATTATTTATGGAATGAAGATAAATCCAAATCTCAGATAATGTCATTTTATTTCAAATTCGATCGCGTGTTTTATGTACCACAATTTTATTTCCAGCATTTGATGTAACATGCACTTTTTTTACAATCTTTTCATGTTAGATTACTCGGCACTTTAAAATTTATTTTTTGCAAATGTATTGTACTATAAAGAGTAAGACCAATTAAATTTAGAAATATATAGCTATGCATCTAATTACTTTTGAACTTCAAAAATTTAATGTCACATCAAAAATAGTCATTGATTTATGAAGCAAAAAGAAATTTTGCTGTTTCATTATGTTGTGATTCAGGAATTCAGGATTAATATTTAACTTAAAACGATATTCTTTCAAACTGCGTTTTTTGGGGGCAGGGATATTACACAATTTTAGAGATCATTAGAAATCACATTTCCAGAAATTTAACGATCAGAACCCTTTTAGTTTTTAAATTTTTCTTTGTTTTAGTTGATTAATTGTATTGAGTTTAGCATATACAATATTTCGTGTTTATATTTAGGTTTTTTGAAAATTTATAGTAGCTACGTGGTAGAAGCATATTTCAATTCAGCTATTTAGTTTCAGGGCTAAAGCATTTTTTAAGGTTCCTAATGTGTGATATTTCACTAATATTGTACGTGCTCTATCTCTCTCTTCGGTCTTGCAAGACCACTAATATATTATCTTTCCACGAAATTTCAAACAATAATCTAACTGAGTTTATAGATGTTTCCCTCCTAAAGATTTTATCTGTTTATCGTGAATAATTACTTAGTAAGCTGCAGAATAGTTATTTTTATTGCTGTAAACAATGCAGAGAATGTTATTTCTATTTAAATATTTGATGCATTAAATAATGCCTTTAGAGGATTTTTTTGTAAATCGATGTACTCAAAAGTTTTATGATAAATAAAGAATTTACTTCGATTTTCGAAGACTAACCAAGTCTGAGCCATGACTACTTGAGAGAAATATAGCACAGCTTCGCAGAAGAATATGAAGAAAAGAGACGACACTTAGGCGCTCAGAAAAGGGATTTCCCGTATTCGGGCGAGAAACGAAACTCGAGGCAAACAGTTTAAGACAGTTCAAGCTACTGTTTCTGCATCTCGATAGAAACCCTCAGAATTGAGAAATTCACGTATTTCAATTGATGTAGGCAGGGAGGAATGCGGTCAAGATGAAATTATTACCATCCTCCTCGTATGACAAACTGCCCTCTTACCTTCTGCTAAAACAGAACAATTAATTTAATTGGTTTAAAACTTTTAAATAGATATTAATTTCTTAACGCTCACTGTTTGAAATAAATATTCAATATGTAAAAATAAATCAAAATCAGTCAGCATCTCAAATGCAAAAAGATAAATATTATGAAGAAATTATGTAACAATAAAAATAGATTTCTATAAAATATTTTGATTTAAATAAAATTTGCATGATATAAAGCCATATAATATTTCAATAAAATTATTTAAGGAGAAAAATATAACATTTATTGATATAACTGTTTGGTAGCACTGCTTATTTATGATTGAAGAATGGAAGACGTTTTAATTTAGAAATTTGCACTAATTGATTAGGTTTTTTGACAAGAATATTAATTTTTCATAAGCATTTTAAAATATTATTTCATTTCAGTTAATTATTTCTTTAGTACACAGTTATTCTTTATGGTACTCAAAGATCTGAGAAAAGTGGAAGTCAATATTTTTATTTTCAGAATTATATATATATATATTGCACTAATTGATTTGCACTAAATAATGCGATGGAATATTATTGTTTCTAGAAATGAGCATATTTGGATTTTGTTAATGTTTTTTTTTAAAATGAGGGGCTAAACGATATTGCATCTATTATCTGAGAAAACCTTTTTTTTTTTCTCTTTTTATAAATTAGCATCAATCTGTCTTCTCTTTTTACAATCTAATATATTTTTGATAATTAATAATTAGAGCGCGAGAAGGTAGGAAGGTTTTCTTTCATTTGTAAATAAACGTTTCTCAAGTAATGTAGAATAAAAAAAAACCTTAAAAGGTAACCATTGTTTTTTTATATGAATAAGAATAAATTTTCCTTTTCTAACGAAATATATAACTTCACATTTTACCACTTCGCCAAATTAATTTTAAACCAGATAATATCCTTGGAAAATTTATCTATATATTATATATATTATATATATATATATATATATATAGCTTAGATCATTATAAATTTTTTAATGCCGTACAGTGAAGGTTATAAATTTTCCCTACTTGTTACTCCACTCTTCAGGAAAATTTCTCCCCAACCCTTCTATGCACGAAGAAATTGTTCCTTATCCCAGTGCACACGTAAATAGAAAAGAAAAACGTTAAGGGGAAGTGAAAAATGAGGCATTAATCAATGACAGTGAAAAGAAAGTCCATGAAATTTTTTTGTTTGGGTCATTTTAACGAGATGCTTTAAATTAATAATATTTCCTCAAATGCTTTTAATTATTAATATTAAGTCATCTTACAAATGTAAACGTTGCCGGTATGTTTTCGATTCATTGTGGAAGGCTCCAAAAGCTCTGCCTACATCATTAAAAGCTTTAAAAATTTAGAAGAATAAATATAAGAGCAATTTCTTGTATCTTTATTTTATAGAGGAAGGAAATATACCAGAGTATCTAACGCAACAGTATTCCACCTAGCAGTAGAATCTCCTCGGAAATGAAACAAAAAGGAAAGCGAAAGACTCCCTTGAAAGTAAGATTACGTGTTGGGATTTTGAAGCGTGGGAAATGTGAATTATGTACAAGAGGGAAATCTAAGACGAGGCGGAACCTTAATAAGAAAAGGGGGAAAGAGGATGCTTCTGTTCTGTTGTTTTGAAAGGCTTAGTTGCTGAGCCTCATCGTCAATGGAGAGCTCGTAAGACAGAACATAATTCCAAGTTGTGGCTGATGAAACCAGAATACTGTAATAAACAGATGCCTCATTTCGTGGCTTCTTGGACGGACTCAACAAGAAAAGAACTCTTGTTTCGATGCATAGAAATGCCCAGAATTAAGCAGTCCTAAAAAGTAGATTAACGTACAGAAAGAAAGGATTTTATTTCTCAAAATGTTTTTTTCCACCTTTCATTTCAGAATTGTTTTTGCCGAACTAAATGCTTTCCTTTATGAGTCATTTGGTTTTCTAACTTTTCAGTCGAATCCTATATTTCCGTCTTAGTTAAGTGCGAACGTAAACAAGTTTTTAAATTTATTTCGGAAAAAATTCGATTACTGACATTTAATCACACTCATTAATATTATACTTGAAAAAATGTGATGTTGCAGGTGCATAAAAAACAACTGTAAGGATATTTCACTTTGTCTAAAATATAGGAGTCATAAGCGTTTTTTATGTCATGATCTAAAAGTTAGAGCTTATAAAATTAAGAAAAAAGAATGCTAATATGGGAAGAAATTCAAGATGAGTAAGATTAAAATCAATATGTATTTTGAATTTTGAAAACTTCTAACAATGCGTTTTTGCAACTGAGGCTTTAGTAAAAAAGTCTCTAAATCTTTTAAAGTCACTTGATTTCAAAAAAAGGAACATTTTGACAATATAAAAGCTGCATTAGTTATCTTACTGGAATTAGTAAGAGAAAGCGGTTAAAGAAGTAGGAATGGGATTGTTAATTAACAAATAAAAAGAATGAATCAGCCTTAAAAATAAAAAAATCATTCTAATGAATAAATAAAAAAAATGAAGTAAAGATTTACCTACCTCACCATCTAAATCAAGCAGCATCGATTCAATACGAAGAACAATGCTTACTTTTTAGTTCACAATTTCCAATATTGTTCAGTTTCGAAATGCATGAAAAATAGATATTTGTTTACTCTTTCCTTTGGGATGTGCCATATTAATATATAAACAAATGGCTGAACAAAGCTCTCATTTTAGGAAAATAGATAGAAGTTCTATTTATTATACATAAGAATGTAAGAAAAGATTATAAAATAAAATTTAAAATTTTGCGAGTTCACATGGGATAGTAATGATAAAAAATACCATTTACTAAGGAATGTATTTAAATATTGAAGCAATTTTTTTTTAGAAAACATAATCTGCATTTTATTTTATATTTTCTAAGACGTGTATTTTTCTGTTGCCTACCAAAAAGAATCCTGAATGGACAAAATTTAGAGCTACTTTTACATGTGATATGGTCATCTGCAAAAATATTCTGAGCTTCCCGCTTCTTTTTTCAAAAGTTTTAAAGCCTCCTAATTCAATTTGCCTTTTTATTTATTTTTATTTTTGCTGAAGTATTTTTTTAAGGAATTTATAACGGAATTAACTAATAATTGGTTCGTTATATTCTTACTGATTTTCAAGGGGATATTCTTCTAAAATCTATTTCTCGGTGGTGATTTCTTGACACTTCTTCCAAAAAGCCTAATTGCGAATGCAAAATTATCGATTACTTCTAGTTCATGCCTTAAAATCTTGTGAATCGTAACTTTCAGTGGAAACCAGCAACGTTTAATTCAGCGAGTTATTGTTAACATTCTTTGATTTTAGACACAATTAATACAATAATTTGAGGTGATTTATTAATGAGAAATGTTTTGGTTTTGATACGTTGGCAATCTGAACCACTAAGAGCCATGGTAACGATTTATCAGAATATCAGCGCAATAACACTCGGCGGCAAAGAAGCTTTTTGTGAGTTAGTTGCAGATGTTAGATCTGTTCCCGGAAGTTAACAGTACTAAAAATCTCGAATAAATAGATAAGCGGTTTTTCTTTCCTCAGTATTCGTGCGACTAAGATACCAGTATAAATTCTAAGGATTCAATCGATGCTACTCTGTATTTTGTGAATTAGCTATTGTTTAAAATCTGAATTAAAATCTAAAAATTAAAATCACTGAGTTTTCTCGTGGTAGAGATTGATTAGGGCTTTTCGAATAAGCGCATTGTTCACTAAGCCTCGATACCATTTTTATTTTGTAGTTGTTGATGTTAAAAAGTTTAGGGAGCGTGATACGACCTTTTAGGGTGGTTAAAATTGAACTGACGGCACTTACGAACTAGAATGTCTATTCTAATGAATGAATTAGAATAAAGCTTCAAATATGTATTACGTAAATCATGCTATAAAAATGTTTTAAAACTTACCAGTAGATAGCGGCTTCACTTCTTAAACCGCGTGCAAATCAGTAGCTCATGTAATTTCGTGATAAAAGCGATACCAAGTGTTAGAAAAGATCATTCGTTCGCAATTACTCTGTCACTAAGCAAAAAGGAATGGACAATCATAGTAAACTTTTTATTAGAATAAAAACAATGTTTCAGCAAAGCTTCTTGCTCATCGGCAGATGAAAAATTAAGAAGAGGATCCATGTCCGTAAATGCAGGTAAAGACATGTTTCATGAGAATCAAGAAACTGGTTTTCTGGTTGCATTGCGAAGAAGACGACATGTAGCTGAGATAGCGATTGTGGAGGAAGTGGCAATTGCAAGAGCTGAAGCATCTGCAAGTTCTTCAAATACTACTGTTAGATCCTGCTCTACAGCATTGGGCATTTCGTGGTCAATCGCGTGCATGATTTTAACCGTAAGATCACTCTCCATGTCTTGAGTTTGCCTGCGTTTATTGGCGAATATGCAAATGGATGAGAACTGATTATCTCATATTCCATGGGCAGACGAGATTCATCTTCATTTAGATAGTGTTGTGAACATACATTACTGCTGAGTATGGAGTGCCAGCAAATCGTGCCGTGCAACAACAGCCGCTACACTACCCATTCTAATTTCATTCCGGGTCCCTACTTCTTAGAAAAAGTCGCAGTGTGCGAGTTTATTAGGTGTACAGTCAAAATTGAACGACACAGGAGACTTTTGGAGGTTCTATCTACGTAAATTCAAAGAACCTGTTTAGCCACCATAGTGTTCATGTATGTGACAACTGTTCATACTGCAAAATGTGTAAGTAATGTCATTCAAATTAATTTCCTTGATGAATGTGTCGTCTGACGTACTTTCTCAGTTGCATGACCATCAGGGTCAAAAAATCTTTACCCTTGTAATTTCTGATTTAGGTCTTTCAAGATAAAATTGTAATTTACTCAACAAACAGACTATCATTGAGTGCTATCGTGTTTTACTTGATAATTAACATGTTTATGTTATATTATTTTATTTCAGTCCAGCAATTTAAAATGAATGCATTGTATTCTTTTTTAGTACATGTAGCGATGAGATGCTGCATAACCTCAGAAATAGTTATCTCATTAAATATTACTTTCTAGTTTTACTTAATTATTAAGTATTAATAATTATCATAAATTAATTTTTCGTAGTTAATAATAGGCGTGATATTTTTTTTAAAAAGATAACTGATAAAAATTTAAGAACCGTATTCAACAGCAAATTTTTGCCAAAAAATATTATTTTTTTTCAGAGTTTTTAATATTTAGTTTCTGAAAAACACAGTATTCTTAAATAAAAGTAAATCCACCTTGTGATCAATCAATTAATGCTGCAGAAATCTTAATCCACAAAACTCTTTCCATTCCCGTTTGAATACTCACAGTTACTCAGAGCTACAAAATCTGATGTTTCCTTTCTTAAATACTCTGCCTAAAAGAATTTTGTTTTTCCCATGTAACCAAAAGTCTATTTGGATAATATTTGTTAATTAAGGTAAAACTGCTCTAATTAAAAAGAATTTAAACCAAAGAAAAACTGAAACTCCCAAAGTTTCGAAACTTACCGACTCTAGATAGAATAAAGACGTCTTTATTACTTCAAGGCCCTTTGAAAGGAGCGACAGATCCTCGAGGGAAAGACGCCATGACAGCAGTTGAAGTCAAAATTGCTATGTGAAAGTTATGAATCATTAATTTTCTTGGCCTTAGCTGCAAGTTAAGGCATCTCAATTAAGTGAAGATATATGCTAATATTAAGTAATAGGCTTTACATGGAGTGTTTAAGAGCTTTTGAGGCTTAATAACACAGTACACAGCATTGTTCGTTTAAACTGAATAGTAGAGATGACATATTAGTTTCATTCTGAAGTAAGCAATTAAAAATGGTTATGAGGAAACGATTTCCATATACGCCAGATGGTTGAAACTAATGATTTCTATTTTAAAATTTGGTTTTGCTTCATTTTCTAATTTTATTCATTAAACCTTGCAGGTGATGACAATGAAGAATTTTGAATTGTAGTTATAAAAGAAGTAACATAAATAATACTTCCCAAAACTAAACAAGTAAATATTTTTTTTTTCTGCTGACTGTTTCTACTTCTCTAAATTTATTATTCAGAGTTATCTTCAGTAAGAGATTAAAGAAAACTTCCTTCTGCACTATAAATTTTTATTTTAAAAATAACCAGGTTTTATTTTGTAATCACAAGAGGTTTTATTGGAAATTCTAATAAATATTTATTACTTTTATAAACTCTATTTTCTGTCTGTCGGAAAGGGAAGAGCCGGATAAAGTTGAAACGCACGAAATCTTTCTATTCATCGCCCCGCCTTATGTGTTAATGGAAATAATATTTGAATAATTAATTAGCATTCTTTATAAAGTGACGTCGAGTAATTAAGTGATCCCAAGCATTATTCTTATTTCAGAATATCTAAGAGCAAAGCTCAAAAATATACAATGGGGATAGATATGAGTAAAATTTAATTATTCCACGAAAATCAAATCACGTAAGCGAGTAATTAATTTAGGGAAAGCATACTTCCCAACTGTATCTTCTGTATTAGAAATATTGTGGATGATGGCGTATTACAACGCAATCATGCAGATCCAATAAAACTGAATTATTAAATGCGAAACAATTAAAATAACCTCCGTTGATAGTAGCCATATAAAGTTACATAACCCAATAAACTGCGGAAAATGAACTAAAAATAAATCGCTTAGCAGTAATTTTATAAGCCAGCCTTTAAAAGGGATAAGGAGAAAGTGAAACCTTAGTAGCGGCAGGAATCAGGAGAGAAAATAACAATGGCTGGATATATCTAAAATATTTTCGAATTTATTCCTCGAGATGCCCACTTTAGCAGAAGCTTCCTCTGACGTAAAAGAAACAGCGAGAAACAAATGAATAATTCCAAAGCTTTCCTTAAGACCCTTTTAAACAGTACGTAGAGCCTTGTATTAGTGAAATGAACGCGTTTACACCTCCAAGATGATAAATACAAGCAATTATCAGGAATGTTAAAGAGCTTTGACTTGAATAATTAAGACATGTTCTTATTTCTACGAAACAGAACATTTGCAGGCGAAAAAATGACTTCCTTGTACTGAAAGACAGGTTGCTAGAAAAAAAAAGTGCACGGTACATTCTGTTAATTAGTGTCCCTGTTTTACCAATATTTGTATGTCTAGAATGTTTAAGCATTTGTTTTTGTGATTTTTAAATAAAAGGACATTTAATAAATCATGCTTTAAATGTAATGTTACATATTTTGTATTATAGATATCAGCCATAAATGAGAAATAACATATTTTAACCTAAAAGAAATCGAGCTTAATACAATATCTTACATTTCGGGAAAGTGCTCCATCAAGTTTTAATAAATTCTTCAAAGCCTGAAGCTTCACTGAAAAAGATGTGTAAGAAAAATCTTGAAGCCATATCGATTGCAGGTAAATTAAGCTATGTTAAAAACATAAATATGAATACTTTTGTTTTCGCTTTAAAATGGGCTCAAAATCGCTACCACAAATACTGAGATGCGCAAACATGCTGCTGAATATTGGAGTAGGTGAGAAAATGACATTTACAAGATGAGTAGTTTATGCTGTATCTGAATAAACAGTATATGAAACATATCTGATAGATAAGTAGCCCATAATCAGTCTAGAGATTTTTCAACTTTTCTGTTCAATGGGAAAGATAATGATGTGAAAATATTTATATGTTCCTTTATTTGTGACATGACCAGGTCATCTGCTTTCTGCTTCACATTGCTGCTTTTAAATAATCAATTCCCTTCTTATCATTTACATCATTAATGCATTCTTTAAATAAACAAAGCGGTATTTTCAGTCCGGCAATGAACTGGGAACTTTTCTGTTCAATGAGAAAGATAATGATGTGAAAATATTTATATGTTATTTTAATTGTGACATGACCAGGTCATCTGCTTTCTGCTTCATATTGCTGCTTTTAAATAATCAATTCCTTTCTTATAGTTTACATTATTAATGCATTCTTTAAATAAACAAAGCTGTATTTTCAGTCCTGCAATGAACTGGGAATTTGAATAACCCAGTCATTTGAAAACGTGATTAAATCTTATATGAAATGCACCTATATCGGGATTCATCAGTTTGATTAAGATTTTCTATATCGGAAATACATACTACTAAGAATTTATAACCTTTCTATTTTATAATTATTAAAATAGCTAAAGAGTTATACAACTTATCAACAACTATGCATTGGCTAAAAAAAGAAGATAATATTATGAACAATTCAAAGTACTCGCCTCATTATCTAATTAACTCTACAGTACAAAGCTTTGATTGCTTGACTTATTTACCAAATTAACTTCCCGCTATTGGCTATTCAAGTCGGAGTTTTCACTTTGAAGCTAGTTTGATGACGAGGATGCAGTTCATGCTTTATCTCATTCTCTATTCTTCCATACGACTTCAGCGCAAAGTGAATGCATCAGCTTTGCATACAGAAAGGACCATCTAATCTAGAAAGACAAATGTTGTCATGAAAGTTTAAGATACATCATATACTGCGCATTCTTCTATTGGTCTTCCCACTAAAATCGATAAAATTATTTATGAACTACTACCCACGATATACAATTGTGCCCAAAAGTGTGGACATTTTTTGAAAGTTTCATGTTTTTCAACTTTGCGTGCTTGTAGAATATATTAATTTTCACTTAAATACAAATATATATATATATATATTAAATTGAAGGTAATTTAATGTAAAATTTAATAACAAAAACAGTATTACAATATATGTATTACAAAAAAAGTTATGATCATTTTAGTAAGATCTATCTTAGATTTGCATTTTTTTAAAGTGATACTTACACAAGACAGCTTCACAGCGTCTTTTCATCGAGTGAACGAGTGTTTGGAGTTCATCTTTCATAATCACATGATGCCAAGAATCAATTACAGATCCAATAAGTTGTTTTTTATTGGATGGACGTTTTTTTCGTACAAGAATTTTCAAGCGTCGCCACAAATTTTCAATTTGATTGAGATCAGGGCTGTTTCCTGGCCATGGTATACATCTGTGCCTTTATTTTGAAACTATGCTTTGCATACTTTTGCTGTGTGGCATGGAGCTGAATCCTGCTGAAAAATAAATGGTGCTTTGTTGGGGAAGAAATCCCTGATGGAAGGTATCAATTTTGTCACCAGGACAATTTCAATGTATTTTTTGCTATTCAGGATGCCATCAATCACTTGAATTCGGCCCACACCATCTGCAGACATACATGTCCAAATCATGGCATTTGTTGTTTTTATAGTTGCTTCAATGCAATCAGGATAACGCGCTTCAACTACTCTACGTCTCACGTATTTTCTACCGTCACTACCAAAGAGCGATATTTTAGTCTCATCGCTCCAGATTACTTGCTTCCATAGGTTTTCTGACCATTTAATGTGTTCTTTTGCCCACTTAACTCGTTTTTCGAGTTGCTCTTGATTTAAATATGGTTTTTTAATTGGAATTTTAGCTTGTAGTCCAAATCCTGATAACCTTCTTCTTTTTGTTCTTGAACTTACTGCAATACCCGCTGTATTCATTTCACATCTAATGGCATCTGATGAAATCTTTCTATCTTGAAGGCATAGCCGTTGAATTTTTCTATCGACAGTAGCAGTTGTGCATTTTTTTTCTGCCTCATTTGGCCTTATTTTCCACTGATTTCGTTTTTTCATAACGTAAACAGAACTTTCATACACCAGAGCAAGTCACTGAACCAACAACTTGTCTTGCAATTTCAGCATAAGAGAGGCCATTTTCTCTCAATATGGCAATTCGGCTTCTTTTTGTAGATGTCCAATTAGTTCTTCCTGTTGGTGTTGTTTGTTTAAAATTAGTTTAATTTTAAAAAAACGACTTAAAATTTTCAAAAACAGCAATACTCTATTTAATTGTACTAGTATGCATCATTCCGCAAAATATTTCCACAACAATAACTCTTTTACCATCCAAATAACCTAAATTATAGTTACAGATATTTGATGGGCCCTCAGAACAGTGTTTGTGATTGACTATTACGCTTTTATTACAAAACACGTCATTATTCAACACGATTTGTGTTTTGATTCATGTTTTTTGTTCTACTAAAATGAGCGTAACTTTTCTTGTAATACAGATATTGTAATACTGTTTTTGTTATTAAATTTTACATTGAATTAGCTTCAATTTGATATCGAAACATGTGTATTTAAGTGAAAAGTAATATATTCTACAAGCACGCAAAGTTGAAAAACATGAAACTTTCAAAACATATCCACACTTTTGGCCTCCACTGTATGTTCCACTTCCACTTTATCAGAAATTTTATGCAAAAATAAACTTCCATCATGATCGTGTACTGATTATCAAAGTAAATCCCATGAACAATTTTACGTTTTGGTTTCACAAGGGCTTTACGAAAACTTTAAATATAATGTATGTTAATAAATAGCGCTGTTTAATCTGTTAATAAATTACACATAGCGTTTGAATGACCAAAAGAGCAGTTTGGAACAGACAGGGTGTATTTCCGCTCTGTAGATAGAAGATTTGTGCTTTGTAATAAGTTATACAGTCTATGAAAACAATCATAAAATAACTAATAGAGATAATTATTGAACATGAAAATCTAGAATTTAATGTGAACCCTATAACATGAACCTGATTCTATATAAAATTAAAATTCTTCTGTCAAAAGGAAAAAAAAATATTTTCTAGAAATTTGTAGAATGTTCTTTGAAACAACTTTGTTTTAAACAAAATAAAAAGAAACAGATTAAAACGAAGACTTTCATATTATAATATTTTGAAAATATTTAATATATTGTTTCAGTTATTTCTATCATTTTAATCAAATAATCAAAGAAGTCGCATAACCAAAGAGAATACATAATACTTATCTACTTGAAGCAATTTTTAGATAATTATTTACATTTCGAAATCTATAAGCAGAATATTATTCTTTTCCTTCTATAAAATTATAAATTAAAAATGAGTTATCTTAACATTTTGCAGCTTTTTGAATTTTATTCTTTCCATAATTTTCTAATTTACCCTGCTTAAAAATAATCCGAATAATAAAGTGAGTGAATCTCTTTTTGCAAAAGAAATAATGATCAAAATAAGGTATTAAAATATGTGGAATTGTGTTATTTTCATAGTATTCCTTTTAATAAAAAATAAAACTGAAAGAGGATTACCGATGCGAATATTAAAAAAAATTATTCATTTTTTACAAAAAATAAAACTTAAGAAAATAATTAGGCTTTTCCCAATTGAAAGTAAATTTATTGTTTAGAAATAAATTATATTGTTGAGATGACAAATGGAATATCATTTTTTTCTATTTTGTAAAGTTTAAAATATCTGACATTTATTTACCTTTAAATGTTCCTTTGCAAAAAAGTTAATGCATATAATAATGAATAGTAATTACACTATTATTTGTGTGCAAAAGGTAAAATCGAATAGTTTTGTAAATAACTATATTTGAAAGAGGAAAATAATTATATTTTTGAAAAAAAATTAAAAAAAAAGTTTTTTTATAAAAACGATATATGTCGAATATAGAAATTAAAATTTAAAAATATCTCAATTATATAGCTTCAAATTACTATTAAACTTAGCAATAGTATCTTAAAAATTTCATTCATGTGTTGTAATAAAAGCAAAGTTCTGACACTTAAAAATATTCTAATAAAATCAATATAATTACACCAATCAGATAATTTCTGGCCCTCTCATTAAGATTAAAAAATAATAAAATCAAGTAAAAATGGAAAATTTAATTTTTATGCGCCACATTATTTGTATTGAAAATGTTGCAGCATGTGTACTTAAATTCATTAAATAAAGATTCCGAAAATGTTCTCAATTAAATTATAAATATTGACTGAGCTGCAATTGTAATTTTCAGAAAAAGAAGAAAGCTGTCAATTTCCATATCTTTAATTCGTATGTAAATTTTGATGATACAGTTTTAATATTAATGAAATATTATACTCAATTTGTTATAATAAATACCAATAAAAAGAGCTTAAAAATGGAGTGATTAAGTGATTAATCATTGGAAAAATACACCCCGAATTCTTTCACTTTTATCCCTTTTAATGTGATTACTGTAATAATTTAAAAACACAGAAAAGTTAATTACTTCTAAGAAACGCTTTTTTTTCCTTTTTCGAAGGAGAAATACATTGCAATGCAAATAACTTATTTTCCAGGTTAAGCAAAACTATGCATTTTAAATGCATATTATTCTCAATTGGTTTCATTAAAGAATGGCATGAACATTTTAAACGGGAATAATTCTCAAATGGACTCATTAAAGGATGTACACTTGATATTAAAAAAAACATTTACTACTTGGAATAAGGTGTTCTTCAGATATATATCCGCAAGCAATCAAAACATCAATGCTAAAGAAACGTTCTTCAACTTTCTATAAAGCTAATCTATTGCGATGGACATTAGTAATGCCTAAAAGAATAACAATAATAAAAAAATGGTACAAATTCAGCAATTACGCAATTCCATGTTTATTGAATGAATTATAATTTATGTAAAATTTCATTTGCTAATTATTTTACAATGTTCGTTTTGAAAATTTTAATTCATATGAAAACGTATGCTTTTTATTCAGTTCTACTTTCTTTGATGTTAATTAATTGCATTTGTAATTTCTTATGTTGTTTCCATTGCATATTTTTGCTTGCGTTCTAAAAGTAACTTTTTTCATCCTGTCGAATCAAAATCATGTGTTTCGTTTGTTTGACATTTATAGAATATAACTTTGATTCTTTATCTGCGATCTTTAAAGAAAATTATTCAGAGGATATTTGATTATTTGCAAAGAAAAAATAAAATCTATTAGATGTTTCTGAACTAGAATCTTTTTATGATTTTATTTAATCATGATTTGAACCATTTCATTACTGGTCTAATCGGCCGTGAAAATTCTATCTTGGAGGGTAGGTTTCTATTTTAAAAGCGAGGGCATCATTGGTTTACATCTTTCACCCCTCTCTTTACATCCTTCACCCCTCTCTTTACATCCTTCACCCCTCTTTTGAAACAGAAACTGGCCTGCCAGGATAGAATTTGAATAGCAGGTTGGACCGAATGAGTAGTGAAAGGGTGAAAGAAATTTCGATTTTAAAAATGAATTAATTTATTATAAAATACGCTTCAAATAGTTGGCGATAAAAACATGCTTTAAAATAAGATATAAAGTTTCATAAAGACAAATGATACGACAAAATTATATTTCAATATGAGTAGCATTTATACTTGTTTAGAAAATTATTTTACTCATGAGGAAAATTCATTATTAAAATTTATGGATTTTTAAATTTTGACATATATTCGTACAGACAAAACTTAAATATTTCAATTAAAAGAGATGAAAAAATAATTGCAATTGTTATGAAAGCAGTTCATTGCCTACAATTAACTTGATATAAGCCGAAATTTGCTCAATTCTTTTCATTTTGTTTTTGCAATGTTAATCACTCTTTCCATTGCATATTCTTAGTAACGTGATATAACATAAAGCTGCAAATGCATTTCCTACAAGTGAGTGCTTTCCTTTTTCATCTAAGTTTCAATAATATAACTCTTTATCACTTCCTAAATTGTTTCGGAACTTCAAGCGCACTTCCCGAAATTAAAGTTGAGAATATTTCAACCCTATTTAGTGCAATTTTATCGAGCATTTACTCACCTCTACATTAGAGCCGATGAGGGAATCCAAATGACACAGTCTTTCGAATACGGTTCTTCTTTGAGTTGAACGGTTATTTGCTACAAATTGCATGGATACCTCAATTTCATATGCAGTTTGACTTCGATTTTCAGTTAAGGTTTAAAGTAGCCTGTTAAGAAAGGCTGTTTCCACCCGATCTCGAATTTTTTCCTCAACCTCTTGCTTTCATTTTGAATATGGAATATTAAGTAAAGGCCTCAACTTTTATAGTGAGCATAAAATAAGCAGCAGACTATTAATTTATACATGCTGGCATCTTTAAAACGAATTCCCTTCGTATTATATTATGTTTTATTAAAAAAGAAAATCCCTTTCCTCCATATTTTCCTAATACTTTTATAAAATGTCTTCCTCTAAAGAAATTCATGTATTAAACGATGTGGTTAAGCTGTATGCTAACATCCATTTTTTTAGAGCTTCATTATTTTATCTTTATCATTGAGATAGGATATCATGCTTTCTAAGAATGTGCATTTTTGCATAGTATGTCAAGTTCTCAAAAAAAGCTATCATTTATTAATAGAAAATGACTCAAAACAAATAAATTTTTTCCATGTCTTAGTTTCTACAACATTTTTTAAGGATACTAATGGAAGATATCTTTATTACAAAATTCAATAATAAAATGCTATTCTTTTGTAGAATATAACCTGAGCTTTAAAAAGACCATCTTCTGAAAATGATATCTGAAGCATTATATAATTGTCTCTTTTTTTATAACTGAATTGCAATTCAAAGCAAAAAGCTCATAGCTGTTTTCATTTGTGAAGAGCAAATGCTTAAATTATAGATCACATAGATTCTAAATAATTCTGTAATAGTTGAAATCGATACCACTGGATCCCTTTTTTGCATTCTACCGCTGATATCTTTCAATGAGGCCTTGTGGAAATACCAGAATACATAATGAAACTATTACCCCAAACACTAGAAATGATCCAAGTTCAAAGCAGCAGCCATTTGTTTCTATTCCTAGAATGTGGAGGAAAGAATTAAAATTTCTAAACAACTCGAAGACGTCTCTGTTCGAGAAAGGTATTCTTTGGGAGTTTCATTTTTAAAGAAATTCATCGATCCCTTGGAACGAAGACCCTGCCTGCAATTCTCAATTCTGATCGCTCGCTTCTATAGAAGGATTCTTAAAATTTGTCTTATTGCATGCTGTTGGTTTCATTTCATATGATTGTTTATTTATGCACAATGATAATAGATCAAACATTCTCTTGTGCACGCGGTTTTAATTAAAAAACTTTGTAGATTCCGAATCTTAGGCAACATTTCTGTTAGTTGGATTGATCAATTTTTTAAAATTATAAGATGAAAGGAGATGAAGAAGGATGAAAGGAGAAGAAGGCAATGGAAAGCTGAAGAAGTAAATTCTAGAATTACTGAAGACCCTTATTTTATGACAGAAATTAGAGAAATTGCACTATATTTATTGAACTTTCATCAATGATGCTCATTAATTTGCTTAATCTGTTCAAAATTTATATGTTAATTTAGTATATTCTCTATTATAAATCCCATCGATTTAGAATGGCCAGAACACGATTTTCAAAAGTATAGTGTTTGTTTCATATTTTTTAAAAATAATCAATATATTTATATTAGATTTTAGAACTATGATTTTTTTAAGTGAAAGGGCATTCTTAAAAGTTTTTTTCCATGTAGGTAACATGCCGATTTGATGATCCAGTGGGTCGTAAATTTTTGAAAGCGAAAATGTCGTTTATAACTCTTATTTAAAAAAATATTAAAACTTGAAAAAAAATAAAAGTTTGAAAATGTAAGGAATTTTATATTTTAAAACTTGATATAAGCGTATAGTGTGAAAACGGAAGAGTTTTTAAGGCATTCAAGAAAAACTAAAATCTGCACCAGAAAACATCGCTGCACATCGATGCCGATTGGTGTAGTCAAATTCGAAAGATAAATTCAGAGCGGACATAGTAGACATTAAGGAGATGAAAAATTACTATAAAACATACGGTCGCAGTTAACGCTTTTCTGTGAAAATCGCAAATCAGGTGGAGTTCGCACTCTGGATGCTTGATGTCACAGAAGGCCGCGGTGGCTTGGTGGTAAGGTCTCAGCTTCGGAACCGGAGGTTTTCAGGTTCGTGACCCGATTCCACCGAATAACTGTCGTGTAAGGGGGGTCTGTTGCACGTTAAATCCGTCATGACCAAACGTCCTCCCGCTGGTGTGGTGTGGTGTGGAGATGGGGTGCAAGCTCAGGCGTCGTCCTCGTCATCTGACCGCGGTTCAAAATTACGAGGTCCGTCCCAAAATAGCCCTAGTGTTGCTTCAAACGGGACGTTAATATAACCAAAGCTTGATGCCACAGAGGAGGATGCACACTTTACTGCTAGAGTTTTTATTCTCAGATGAGGCATACTTTATTTGAGAAAGCGTCTTCAACACGCAAAAGGCACATATTTGGTTATTCGAAAAATCCCCACATCACTATCTCGTCTAACGTACAACATAAATTTAATGCTAACATCTGGGCAGGGTCATCTGTTGGGACAGTAACACCTCAGTTGCGCAAAGTACTTTGTTTTCTTGCAGTACGTCCCATCCGGATTTACTGCAGGGAACACCGACAATTGTACGCCAGATCATTTGGTCAATGCCTGATGGTGCACAGCACATTTTAGTTCCATTCGTGAAATCTAACTTGTTGTTTGTGAATGGAGTTTAAAGGTTATCAATTCTGCAATGCTCATTAAGGAATACTTGCTCTCTGGTTTTATTTTTCCTTGAACGCATGAAAAATTTACATTCGAGAAAGCCTTTGCTTCTCGATTACCTTGTTCCTATTTTTCGCATTAGTAGGGTCATTCTCTTCACCAGACAATGTTTTTTCAACGACTGTTTTTGATATTTTCACTGAAAAATGTCAACTGTGACTCTATGTTTTACGATAATTTTCCATCTTCTTAATTCCAACTATGTCCGCTCTGAATTTATCTTCCGAATTTGACAGCACCAATCGGTACCGATGTTGCATCGATTTTTCATAGTGCACATTTTAGTTTTTTTGAATATCTTAAAAACTCCTCAGTTTTCCCACTACACTTTCATATCAAATTAAAGAATATAAAATTCATTACATTTTTAAGTACATTCCTTTTATTTTTCTTCAAGTTTTAATATGTTTGCAAATAAGGTTATAAACTACTTTTTCGTTTTCAGTAATTTAAGACCCCTGAATCATCATATCGGTATGTTACCTACATGAGGAAAACATTTTAAGAATGTACTTTCAGTTATAAAACACCTAACTTTTAAGCAGCTTCGTGGCCGAAGAGAGAAAACACATTGAAATTTTAAGTCTTCCGATTTATTCCATTCCGGGAGGCATAATTTATGAATAAGAGGAGATGATGAAACAGGCGTCCGTTCACAAGCGATACAAATGGAAAAGAACGAAGTAAACCAAAATATTTTTCCAAGTGAATTTATAATTTGAGATATTGATATTTGATACGTGTCAATTTAGGTATCTCTTAAAAGAATTTGCAAAGCATGATAGATTTTTATCCCTTCACTTGGAGCGTGTGAAAGAAAATTTTAAAGCGCTCGTGTAGCATTAATTAAATACACGAGAGAGGTGAAATTTGATCAGCTTACGAGCGGAAAATCGATAAATTGGATCATAATTGCTTTCAAACCCAAAAGATTTTTATTTAGTTACTAATATAAAATATGAAAAAAAAGACATTGTCAAATTGTTAATTTTGTTTAGACATTGTTAAATTTGTTTAATTTAGACATTGTTTAATTTGAGGACACATTTATAGAAAATGCATAACAATTTTTCAAGCTGATAATCTTTTTTAGTTTTGAAATTGAAGATATACATCTGATTAATTTTGCATGAAAATTTGATTGTAGGTTAAAAACTAAAATTAGCTTTAGGAATGTGCTATACAATTGGCTACTATATATTATCTAATTTTCTTTGAATGACGGGCGGTATTTAATACGTTGAATTTGAGATAATTTGTTTTGCAAAGAGTTTAAATATTTTGATAGAACTTTTAAAAATTCTGTAAAATCAGAATAAGCTACTTCGTAATTCTATCTACATTTATGAAAACATACATATCTTTGCGGATTGATAAATTAACAGAAATGTTGTTTTCAACTAATTATCATAAGAGTAATATCGTAATTTTGCTGTAATGATTAAGTTAATTGGTTTTATTAAAGAGAAACACATTTAATATCACAATAACACTTGCTGCTAACCTAATAATTTGGAAAATTCCCACACAAAAGAGAATGAAAGCAGTAGCGGTAGAAAAAATACATTTATCCGACAAAATGTATTGGAATTTTTTCGAAAGTGAAGAGGTATTTTCTTCTTCTAACTTTCTAAAAGAATTCTATTTCACCCGCCATGTTTTTTAAGCATTGAAATATTATTTTTCTCTAAATAGTTACAACAAAAGGAAATTAATTTATGAAATTAAAATTTTATATGAGAATTTAAATCCTCGAGGTGAGTACGTAAATCCATTTACGAAAAACTGGTGAATAAAGTATACTTCACCTATTATATAAGACTTTAAAATTCTATGATTGGATTTCACCTGCCTCTATTTATTGATTGACGTTTTGGTGACATACACTGATTGTTTTAATGTAATATATGTGTGGTTATATCTTTATATTTATTCTTCAGTCATTTTATCAAAGCGTCTTCTATAGGTTTCATACCTTTTGGGTATCCCAAATGAGTGTCTATCGTATGCTTATGTGCGATATGATGTTAAAGAACTTTGTAATTCTACTTTTTTTGCATTTGTTTAAAGTTTCAAGATATGATTTCTAATTTTGAAATTCACCCTTATATTAAATTCTGTAGTGCATAGAATTGAGCAGTTTTAATTGCAACCAACCAATAGTTTTTTGAATACTCAAAGCGTTAATTTAACATGAAATTTTTAACAATTTAATCGAGCTCTTCATATTTTATCTAATATAATGTATTTTGTCATTCATCGATCACCCACTTTTTTTACTTCATTTATGACTGATTGCAATCGTAGGCGTGTTATGTCTCCAAAACAGTATGCTATAGCATTTATATTTAAAATGAAATGACGAGTTTTATTACTAAATTAATAAGTAGAGGTTTATTTGAAACATATAATATCCATTTTTATAATAAACATTATATAATCTTACTAATCACCATTTTCTCAAATTTTGAATTAGATGACAGAAATTAAAATGATTTAATCAACTAACTGATAATTAAGCTTTGAAAATGTTGCCAATGAAAAAAATCTATATGTCATTCAGAAAATGCAAATGTGCAGAATTTTCAAATTCTTGTTCACCAGCAATTGAGTGAAACAACTATTGTAAAATCATTTCTCAACATGAAACATGAAACAAATTAAGTGAAACTATTCAACTGCTTCGCACTTTACCCCATATTCATTTCTTATTACAAACAAACGTCAATTTTCTCCCACAGAAATGCTTACATTGCGATTTAAAGAATGCTAAGTCAGGAATTATTGACGTTCTTTTAAATTATGTCGGAAAAAGTCACGTATTACTTATAAATATATTTCACACTTGCAATGTGCGATATGAAATAACACTTTTATGAAAATTATATCGAAGCATTTTCAGTATCATTTCTGTCATAAAATTTGAAATGAATTCTTCCGGTTTTCTTTACAGAAAACCTGGTTCGTTCATACAAAGGATTGTTCTTTTTATAAAAACATTTAAAGATACTTTGAGATAAAAAATGCTCAACAATTTAAATATACTCAAAGAAACTTAAAAAGTCAACCTACTTATTATTAATAATAGAATTAAAAAAGAGCTAGTGTTATTCACTATCAATTTAAGAATCGTTTTTTCCCTAATGACGTACTTAAAGTATGATTTCAGTGAAGAATTTTATCGCTGTCTGTAGATAATTAACCACCCAAGAACACACGCCATTTGGCGTGTTTCCGACTTTTGACTGCTCTTATAAGCATGAACAATATTTACCATTTTACTCCAATATTTCCTAGCATTGAATATTTAAATCTTTTTATTTAATTTTTACTCATATTGAAAAAATGACTCTACCGCACGTAAGGAAACTCGGTCTAAGCACGTAAGAAAATAAATATAAATGATAAAAGTGGGTAGTTTCAACACCTTCATAACAATGGAAAAAATAACGAAGCTCTATTTTTAAAAATGAAACTTAACAAAAATTTATGCTTCAAGTAGAGAACAGCAGAATAATAAAAATACAAAGATTTCCGTGAACTGCCTTAACAATGAATGATGAAAGTATATTTTTATCGAATATTTCTCTTTACTTGCACGTATTGGGATTGGTGTTTTTAATGTGCTGTATTTTTTCAGTGAAAGAATAGCATGTTTTAGGATTCCACGGGGTTACCGATACAACATTGAGATTTGTATCCAAAATTGGACATATAAATGAATTTGGCATCCCACTTTGGATATCAAGATGTTTTCCAGTTTACTGGGAAAAGTGGAACCTTTCATTCTTTTGGCACGTTTTAAGTTATTCTTGGGACACGTTGAGAACCAAACATTCAACAAAGAATATTTTGCAGTTTTACATCACATTACACTGCGATCAGTGAAATCGCTTTCTGTGTTTACTTGAATCGTATAGAACCGCTCCATAAATATTGCCTTTCATATTAAAAAAAATGGTTGAGAGATTCCAGTTCACGTTTCAACTCTATAAAAAAAATCTTTTTTTTTGTTTATTGTCAGAATTGTTCAAAACTTAGATCTGAATTCAGTGTAAAGTGTGCTTTTTGTAGTTTCATTCAATAAATATGTGCATTTATCGCTTTTGTGATATATTTGAAATGTGTTTGAGCTTAGGAGTCTATTTCTTGAATGCTAGTTTTGCACTTTATTTACCAAAACTTACCAACATAGAATATTCATATTTAGCTACCATTAACTGCCACGTCTCCATTTAGGGATTTTGAAACCACTCGGAGTGAAAAACATATTTGGTACTCCTGATAGTTCAGTTTCATTTTATATATATCACTCAATATTGTGTGCAGAAGAAAACGTGTATTCTGTGCTTCGTTTCTTTAGAACAAGTTGCAGGTTTGAAATTTGTCTGTAAGTTGAATTGTCATATTTGAAGCATTATATTTTTGGTTTGATTTTATATTGTAATGAAATACTGAACATAATTATTTCTTTAAGAGGTTATAATAGTGAAATATTACTAACACATTTTGTTTATTGAAATGATTTTATTAATCTTTATAATGATAACCTTTTTGAAAAATTTCAAATATTTTAAAAATATATATATAATTTGAATATAATTATACTGTTGCACAACATTCTGTGCATATATATAACTTATCCGGCCAAAATTTTCAAAAAAGAATTGGCTGTTAATGGGTTAATTTACAAAAAAACCTTCTTTAGCTGTCTTTTTCAGTGTTCATGGGCGGGGGGGGGGGGAAGATTAATTTCAATATAAGTGTTATAAATATTAAATAATGTACACTGCGAGCATGGTTTAGCAGCGAGCAGATATATTTATTCCCCTAAACACTCCTGAAATATCAAAGCATACATTTGAATTCCATTTTCAATTTAATAATAAGCTTGTAGTAAATTTAAGAATCATTACTTTCAAGCTATCCTTTTTTTTAATTCAGTATTCTCTTCTACCGATAGATTTTTTTCTTTATTTCTCCTTTGAAGTTTATATAATTAGCCTTAGATTCTTTAATTCATTTCATGTAATCAGCATTAGCCCATTCTTAAAAGGATGGTGTTTTTTAGATAATTATCTCATTGTTTGATGAAAATTTCTTTTCTCTTGCAATTTTTTCCATTTTGAGATTTTGTAGTAGTAGTCCGGATGATACAAATGATAAAAATAGTGGAGGTACGGAAGAACTAAATACCGTAAATTGTATAGTTTTGCATCAGAAGATTGGGACTGTAATGCTTCCGATCCAAGAAGGGATTTTCATTTTTAAGAGTGCAATATTCTTGCTAGTTACTTGATTGCTTTAAACTGAGAAGTCATGAATATAAGTACACTTATTATTATAAAACAACATAAAAACTCCTCTTGAATCTATTTAAACAATTTCAGACGTTCCTGACAACGCCTTTTTGGTCCAGTGTAAGCAACTGTGACAACTACATGGTGGAATGTTTCGTTATGAGCCTATGTTCATGCAAAATATTACGTAAATGATAATTAGATATATTCCAAGTTTGAACAATTTTGCACACTGTTCTTTTTTTTTTCATTCATTCTTTCTTCATTCATGAAATCTTTCAATACTTTTATGATAGTAACTACAGCTGGGTGTGCTGGGAGCTCTGAGTCATAAGTATTTATATACAGCCTATTCGAAAGTAAAAAACAAACTTATAAATTGGTTTAATTGAAAGTGAAGCGTCATAATATTAATAGAGCTTCATTTTGACATCTTAAAAAAAAGGCATCATCGATACATGAAATTCTTCCTCACCCACCGATCAGATATCATTCTACTTGTTCCATTCAAATATGCAAGAAGCATAGCCTAATTCATGTATTTGACTGACATTGGATGTGATACATTCAAAGAGCTACTGGTATCTAAAAATAATCACGATATTTTTCGATATATTTTACCTTGCTTATTGACCCTCCTTATTGAGGACTGCATAGGTTTTAGGAACTGCTTTAAAAAACTGTATTTAAATAACTTACCATAAAAATGTTAATTCAACATATTACAAAAAACAAGCAAACTTGGAACTGGTTTCTTTACAGCTGTGAACCCTTTTCCATTTTCATCCATCCATTCCCTTTCCCTCCATATTGTTCTTTCGATCTTCTCAGTTTTGATATGCGATGCTACGTACGTGCACCGACTCTGCACAATGTGTTGCTTCTGTTCTGTCTGTCAAATATCGTTTCTGTTAATCCAATTAAGACATCTGTTCCTTAAAGAGCGTAATGAAAGCAAAATAGGAAATGTCTGAATGTGAAAACTTTCGACGAACCGAAATCAATCGTATTTGGAATAAAATTATATCAAATCCATACAAATTCGAATCAAAAACTGATGATAGGGGCGAAATCTGATCCAGCGCCACACAATCCAAAATTCCACAAAAATCACATGTCAGTCTTAAATAATTTGACTCTTCACGGTACATTTAATAACTAAATTCATATAGTGATCTTTGTCTCGAATCCGAGATTAATTATATTCATTGATCTTCAAAATGGCAAATTTCGAAAGTAATGTTCCTATTTAATTGCTACATAATTTTGATTTTTAATTTTGAAATAAAAAAAGAAATAAAATATTTTAAAGGTACTTCCCACAAGTCCAGTTAATATAATTACAGTTCGATATCACGAGGTCTATTTAAAGCAGGCCTCGTGAAATGGTGCTTTAATATAACAATGAGAAACTAAAAAATAAAGGAAAGAATGTTTCTTAATTTTTGAAGGAAACATATATACAGTTTCATTTATTCTTTTTTATACATGTTTTAAAAATTTACGAGTCCGTAAAATAACAATTCTTTGATGAAATTTATTGTTGAAAAATTATCAAACAAAAGGCAGGAAAACATATACAATTAATAACAGACAAATTCTGATGCCGTCTATAAAAAAATCCGCTATGAAAGAATATCCATAATGAATAATTTTAACTTGATTAAAGTTTGTAATATTTTTTTAATAACAATTTTAAGAAAATTCTAATTTTTACATAAACATGTCATAAATAAATTAAAAAAATCAGTTCACATATTGAAAGAATTTGTTTGTCACGGTATAACCTACATATCTGTTCTTGTATTATAAAATTCCAAACCAAATGAAACCGATCGAACATGAAAAAGTTATATACATTTGACAGAAGTAAGATAATGTGTTTATCTTTTTTAATCTGAATAATAATTCTCATTATTTGTTAACCAGAGGACAGACTTCTCTCATTCTATAATGCGATTAAAAGAAGTAATCGAAATACGTAAAAGATTTACTTTCACAATTACTACACAGATTTCCAATGGCGACTTTCATTTTATGTCATATGACAAGTATTACAAAATTACGAAAAAAACCAATTAAGAAAAGAGAAATTTTTTTAAGTTCCGAAATAGCAGTTAATAATTTTTCATATTGATTCATAAGTCGTTCTAACATTTCACTTTGATGAAACATCAGATTTATTCTAAAAGCAATATATTATTTATAAAACAAATTTAAACTAAAGATAAAATGTCAATGAAATATTTATCAAATATCGATTATTATGTTATGACTTAATGCTCGATAGGATATCTTAGAATAGTAGCTTCAATTTCCATTTAGAAAAGAATTAATGTTTCCTATCCAATTTTCCTAATTTTCTAAAGATAATGTCATTTTCTAACAGATATTTGGAACAAAATAAGCTTTACTTAATGTAAAATAGTTTTAATAGGAACTATCAGTTTCTCTTACTTTAAAATTTTATAGAGAAATTTGTTCACCAGAAATCGAAATTGAATCTAAAAATATCTAAAGAATCTTTCATCTTGCTTCTTAGTATTTGTAGGAATTTCATTATTTGCTTCCCTGAAATCTGCCTGCTGTATTCAATATTTATCTCTATCCTTATTTAAGGTTTCCAAAATCGTATATATTTAGAAGCAAGGAAATGAGTCATTTGTATTTCAGAGAATCAAATGTTTTATGATTTTTTTTAGTCCTAGTATTTGATCCTTGGAATGAATTTCAATTTTCTACTAAAGAATTATTTATTAGGATTTCAATCCGATTACTCTGTCTTTTGATTTAGACATGCCAAACATGCAGTAAATAGATGGGGAGTTAGTTTTTACTGGAAATTTTCATTAATAATAATTTTAAAATAAATTTTAGATGTCTGAGAAAAATGATGAATCTCTGCTCAATTTCTGTATTATTTTTATTGAGAATTAATTGAAAATTGAGAATAAAAAATTACTATACATATAAATTGAGTGCTATTATTATGTTCTGCTGTATTTTTATTAGAACGTATTTCAATGTCACATTTTTTTACAACCGATTTTTAAAAATATCCAGTATTTTTAAATCCTGTATTTTCAAAATCAATTCATTAAACGAAATTCTTGGTTAATGAAAATTTACCAACATTTTGGAAATTGTAATTTGATAAGAATTTTGCAAATTACTATCTGATATTTTCAAGATAAAAAAAAAACCCTAGATTTTGGCTCGTTTTTACATCCGTTTCTGAATACCGCAGTTTGAATAATTTAAAACAGAAAGTAGATCCCATCTTATTTAAACAAAATAAGATGAGATCATAATTAGGATATGTTCGTTTACTCTATGACATCTTTTTTCTTATTTTAACTTCATACTTTTCAGATAAATGTTTTGCTGTTTGCATTCTAAAATAAAAGTTTCTACATTTTTTTAAATTCAATGCTATGGAAAGAAGATGAAATTGTTTGTTAATATAAAAACTGTGTCTGCCAGAAGAAAGAGAACAATATGATTTTTCTGAGCTTTGAATTAGAACTTCAAATAGTTTATTAAATTTTCATTTATAAGAAGAAACGAGATGGAAAGGAATATGTAAATTTAAAGTAATAATAAAAAAGCACTATTTTCACCATAAAGAAACTCGATATTTCTAATCCAAAACTAAAAAAAGAACCTCACTGCCAAATTAAAAAAATGAGAACTAAATCTGAAGATTACAAAAAATCATAAATCCAAACTATCAAATGAATAAATTTTATTCAAATTAAACAATACGTAGCAACTTTCCATTCCTTCTTGACGCGATTTTTAAATCCTGAAAATCTGAAAAACAAAATTATTTAGTTTCTCATCCTTATTATTACATATTTATACATTATTTAGGTTGCTATTTTTCGAAGTATATATTGCAAAAAAAATATCTTTAATCCTGAATGATGATTTCTATATTTATTGAACACTGAACACTGAACACTGAATTTTGCAAATTAAATATTGTTGTCCTCTGGCGTCTACAAAATACAACGTTTGGAAGTAAATATTAACCCTCCTTAGGCCAGGCGATCTTTCAGGTCGTTTGGCAAAATTTTGAGTGAAATTTTCATGAATTTGAGTAATCTTCATTGATCTTTAAAAAGTGACAATTAATTAAATTTCGGAAGTAGTTGCCATCATTAAACGCTGGAAAAAGCAATTGCGATTTATTAGATTGTCACTCGTTAACTCGTCATTCCTTTCAGTTTATCAATTATATTTGCTACTTACATATTTAAAATGATAATCTGTTGCATCTATTAAATACAAAATTGATTTGATTTGGAAGAGAACTTCTGTAAAGTTTAGGATCGATTGTCTAAAATTCGAAATTGAAATGTTTAGTGACCATTTTTGAAGAAAGCTGTTGGTGGTGACAGATATTGTTATAGAATTTCTTTGGTTGTTCTACCAAAGAGAACTGTATTCATCTATAAAAGTAACCAAAGAAAATGGTTTTACAAAGAGTAAAAATCGATCGATTTTTTACTAATTCTGAGCAGATTAGGGATAAATATTTTATGCAGGAAACTGAAGCTTTAAAAGTGATGTAATAGCAAAACAGTCAAACTTTAAAAACTATCGACTTTTGATAATTATCTGCTTTATACCACTAGTTATCCGGTTTAAGTTTATATGCCATATTAATGCAAAAAATATCAGTTGCTCCTTTTCATTTGCCATTATTCTGAATATGATGCCTTCAAAGAATTAGCTTTAGCTATTTTTTTAATTGAAATTGCCTTTCGTCCAAAATTTTACGACTTCGAAGATTGTAATTGTATATGTTCTAATTCTTCACTAGCAATTTTCGGAAACTATTTTATTACTTCAGCCAAAAACGGATTCTTCAAATGCATCAACTTTATATGTTCGATAGAGAAACAACTAGTGTGAAAGAAGTTTGCAAAATGTGGCAAATAATACTCATTACATTAATGTAATAAAGTGCGATTCGTCTGAGCAAAAGTCAAAATTGTTCTATTTCAGAAAAAACAATTTTTCATTTTCCCAAAATGGTCAGATATCTATGAAAATAAATGGAAAAAAGAAAAACATTGTTTGAGATACTGAAAATGGAGCCATTTTCGAAATTTCAATTTAGTTTCTCCTTAGATCATATACAATCAAGTTACAGCTGACTTTCGAAATTATTTTGTGAGTAGCTTGTTCTCTGTTACCAGAATTCAAACTTTTGAAAGGAGAAAATCTATAAAAATGTATTCTTTACTTGATATTTGCTAAATTATCTGAATGTTAAAAGTTGGTGTTTATTGTTTTGAACATCAATCTAATAAAAAATAGTTTCTGTTAAATTACAAAATATGTGGGAGACATTATTTTGTCTTATAACATTAGGAGATAAATTTTGAGTTATTTATATATATATTATGCTACGTTATGTTTACATAAATTATATTTTTTTTCAAAAATTTTATTAATTTGAACAAAAAACGAAATTTTTTTATATAAATGTTATTCAATCTTTTCTCGGCTGGCATTTTAAGATCAACATTAAGCGTCTCCGCTTAGATGGCTAAATTTGTATCATGTAATTTGGTGTAAATTGTTTTTACATCAATGTGAAGAAAGAGGGGCTCATTCTTTTTTTCACATTTCTCAATCAAAAACAGAAACGAGACGTAATTTAAATAACTTTAAAATTTCGCATAATGCGAAATAAAAGCATGATTTGAACCTTAAATATAATCGACAGCAGTAGTGCTGGTTATAAGGACAGGAAGTTGGCAGACAATAACCACAGTTGAGATTAAAATCGATTGCTAAAATTGCAAGAATTTGTTTGAACCCTAACACTTTTTGATTTATAAATTTTTTTGCTGTTAGAAAAATCTCAATATTTTTTTATTTTCCTGTTACATTATTATAACATTTTATGAAATGTGGAATAATTTTTTTCTTTCTAGTTTTGGTTTCGTATTTTAATTTTTTTAGTGTAATAGTTAGTGTTTGCTTTGACACTAATTCCAATGATCCATTACTCAAAATTTCATTTTTACATAATTCGCTTTCACGTTCCATGAATTCTAAAGGTAATGTGATTTGATTTTCTTTAGTGCATAGCTGCTAGTAAGGAAGGTCGATTTTTCATTAGAAAGAAGATATTTTCTAAATAAATAAGGGTCCTGAAAACATTGCTGAATTAAAAATGAGTATTGAAAACCTTAATGAAAAAGATGAATCTTTAATTAATTGTAAATACACGAATTGAGAAGAGAAAAACCACCACATTTTAGAGATTATTAATTTGAAAAAGTTATTAATGAGAAAAATTTCAAGAAATAGACCTAATATTGTATTTTAATAATTAAGCAAATGAATCGAAAATGTCAAATTGTATATTATTTAAATTAGCATTAAGGCTGTTTTTGTATAATTCTTTATTGGCGTTTCATGATAAAATGACATATAAACAATCGAAATTTTAAGAATTTCTCATTACGAAGCAATTTTCACTTGGCTTATTTTAATCTCTTATTGCGGACAAGTGAGACTTCGATATTTCCGAAGCGAATACATAACTTGTAATTTATACATAGACATTTTATTTCAAAGGATAAATCTGCTTTTCAATGAGACGAAACTCAGGTCGTTGTCGGTTGAAGAAAACAAACAAACAAAAAATGAATATTTTTAGCAGATGCAAAACTGCAGCTCTTCTGAAAGGTTGATTTTCGTCATCTGGAAAGAAAAAAAAACCATTTCAGAAAATAAAACCAAAGCTAATACATGTTATAAACAATGATGAGCTCAGTTAAGTTGCATTTAAGAAAGAGAAATCGATGATATTTATGGCGCAGGATTCAACATTTTTTTAAAAATATCCTAAAATTACGGAATGTAAGATATATTTCATACCATTTTGTTTTAATATACTAATTTATTTCTTCTGCCTTATTTCTTTACGTTTTTCATCTTAGTTTTCAAACCATAAAAATGAAATTGGAAATAGTTTGTATTCAATAAAGATCCAAACTACTGCGTACAATTTTTTAATAATTTTGTTCAAAAGTACATTGAAGCATATTTGAAGGAAGTTTCTGTGAAAATCAATTAAATAAACCAATTTTTATAAATTTATTGCCATACCTGCTTTTTTTATATTTTAAGGTCGATGAATTTATATTAAATGTCATATAGATGTCTTAAATTATTTTATTTATTTAACACCACCAATATTCATCTGAATTTAGAATGATTCTTTCAAAATTATTAAATATACATTTAGCTTTCTGCGCATTTTAAAATTTGAAATATTTGTTTGGTAGAATTTTCCGAGAAGCTGTACCATTTAAAAATTGTTTAAAGCAAATTATTCTCATTTAATTAAAAATAAATTTTCTGACTACAAGAGGTTTTTGCCTACTATATTTTTATTTTACTATCTATTATTTTATTTTACATTAAAAATATTATATAAATTTTAAAACTTGTTCCCATTATTTATTCTTGGAAACTTTATGTTAAGTAGATAATAAAAACTAGGATATATATATATATATAACTTCGTTTTATTCTATCCCGGGAGATTTATGCACAAGCAGTACGAATAAAACACGTCCGCTCATAGCGCGACACAAGAGCAGAAGATAGCGAAAAAGGGACAAGAGCGAGATAATATTTTTCCCAGTGCTTATATACTATGAGATTCTGATAGGGATTTCTTTAAACATGTAAGGGTATTTCGGTTTCTTTTAGAAGAATTTGTTTAGGTTAGCAGTTTTTTTATGCCTTTACTTGGAGCTTGGGAACCACTGACTAAAACATTTTTACAGAAATTTCTGTTGCATTAATTAAATGGAAAAAGTGGAATGGGATCAGAAAATAAGAGAACATTTTAGAATACATCTAATATGTGCTGCATTAAGATAAAACTTTGGAAATTAATTAGGACAATTTAGATTTTAAAATATCATTACACACACACACACACACACATACACAAGCAAACACACATATATATAGTTCTAGAAATAGCATTTTATTATTTATTTATTTTTACAGAAATTGGTTCTTCGATTTAAAAAAAAAAGATTTGAAACTTTAATCCGAAAAAAGTACCATGATAAAAGATTTAATCTATCTCTATTTTATACTTACACACCTACTCTTAATTCCATAGCAACGAGAACGTTCACAAAAAACATAAATTTAGTGACGTCACATCATATGTGAGCATGAATAGCATGAAATATATTTTATATAAACATAAAGTATATTTATATTTTAAAACATTTTTTAAAAATTTACTAAAATTGGAGAAAAATTGTACGGCCGTTAATTTGATTTCACTGAATAGATTGGAAAAGAAATAAAATAGATAAATAAATAAATTTGATTAAAAATGGATTTGTGCAATATAAAGCTCTGAAGTCATTGAAAAAAATGTTAAATAGTCCTTCTTCAAGAACGTGTATTGGTCTTGAAGTAACTATGTACCAAATCAGATAGTTCTGTGTCTAACGACCTGTTCTGTAGAGAAAGTGCAAACAATCTGCCCTGTTAAATCTATCCTGTATTTCGGCATTATTCCTGTTAACATTTATAATAAGTCAGCGCATACACATTATCATAGTAAAAAAAAACCTTAATTATTATTATTATTAGATTTCTTCTTTAGTTCTTCACAAAGAGAGTCACATGATAAAATAAGATTTAAAAGTAAAAATAAAAAAAATCGTATTAGTTGGTATCTCATTCCATTATAAGATTGGTATCTCATTAGTATTAATTTCAAGCAATAGTTTTCAATGTTTCCTTTTATTTTCTGGACTATATTAGTAAAATTCAAGGTTTGAAATGTAAAAGACTGTAATTACCAGATTATAGATGAGAGCGAATAACCCTTTAAGATCAGTTTTTGATCCTTCTGCTTTTTTTCAGAACAATCATTCTTTCTTCTTGAAAGCTCTGTTGCCCTTTACCACTACATTCACCAGGTCACATATGGTGGGCTTATATAAGAATAGAAAGTATTATTATATCAAACGCAGTAATTATATACATATATTGAAGCGTTTTCCAATTACTTAGATTATATTAGGCACTTCCATTCATGTTTCAGGTTCAAAACATCGTTATTTATTGCGTTAACTGGGGACGTGTGGTCTGTGAGATCTCTAGCGATGGATTTTCGCTCACCCTTATTCAATTTTTAGCTCAAATGAATGGATTGAACCTGTAGCTTCCTGTTTTGTGACTTTCAATACACATGCACTTTTTTAACTGATTTCAGCAGATGCTTTTTAAAATAATTCAGTTATTTCTTTGAGCGCGGTTTCTAAGACCGCACCTTCCTGTTAGTATTCCAGTGATAAACAAGGCTTAGCAGATGGCGTTAAAACGTAGGCCCCGAAATATCATCCAATTTACTGGTCCTATTATGAAGCAGTGCAGCAAGCACTTTTAAATGAAGCAGAAAGTTATTTTAGTGGTAAGGATAATTGTACAGAACAGTTTTTCGATGAAATTTCGCATTCAACTGATTCTGATATGTATGTTCAAACATAATTAATTTTTCTAGTGATAATGTATTTGAAAAATTTATAAAATAAATTAATATACCAAGAGATATATATACAGAATTGATAGGTTGATTTTTATACTAGCTCTTAGCCACTTTCTTTAAAATACCCTAAAAACCGTACTATGAAAATCACACAAGCCGATAAAAAAAAGGGCCAATTTTACCCATTGTCATTTTTTTTTCATATAATTGTTGAATTTTACATTATATTGTCTTCTATACGCCTTCGTATACTGTAAAAATAAATATGATTTAAGAAGTAAGAAGTAATATGTTTTTTCAAGAATATTATTTATTGTAGCATGTAATTTGAGAAGAAAATGCATGTTCCAAAGTATTTACTTTTTTCACTGATAATGTATTTTCAAAAATTTCTAAAACATATCTATATATCAAGAAAAATATCTGCAAAATGTATTTGTAGTTTTTCATACTAATACATTCATTAGAAAATTTAATTTGTGTGTAAAAGAAATGAGGTCTCGTAGACTGCACCTCCCCAGTAAAGGGTTAATACATGATTTGTGTATTTTTTTTCCTCCTTTGGTACTTGCTGCCCCTTTTCATTTTCAGATTTCAACTTTTTTATTGTCTGGGTTTTAATTTGTATTTAGATTGATTTGAATGTTTTTATATTCGTGCTGCTTATTCTATTGTGACGTTCCAAATTGTTTATATGTTGATTGAAACGTAAAACTAACAAACAATAACCTCTAGGCGTTATGTTTAAAGAAAGACAGCTTTCAGAGCTGTTATTAAATATGATTCAAATTGTCATATTAGTAAAATGTTCTCGATGAGCAGTTGAAAAAGGCTCAAAAGGATAGATGTAGGGTAGTGCAATTAAAATTGCAAATTATTTATTAAAGAATTTATTGGGAGTAAAGTATATGTAAATTCACTAAGTTTATGGAAGAATGTCAAAGATATAAGAGAAGATTATGTAGATCACACAACAGTGCTTGAATTCTCTGCCATAAGTCGAAGTGTCGTAATTTTCAGAACAATACAATAGTCTCAATTTTGACATAATGCGTGATAGCAGTTAAGGGCAACGTACAGAGTAGATAAATAACTACTTAGTGAAAGGGTAGGAAATGAGCATTGAATTACTACAGTTCCCCTTCGCAGTGCTTATTACAATAATAAACGTAATTATAGCATTTCGTCCTTTATTCTTCAAAATCCTATATAATTATGAATATATTTAAAGGCATGCATATATATCTTTATCTCTATCTATCAATATTTCCCTGTGTATATATATATATATATATATACATACATTTTAAATAAAATTATAAAAGTTTTATAATTTTTATTATTGTATCATAAATGTCATTTTGAATTTAATTAAATTATAATGACAACCAATTGAGAATTATATAAGTTTAAAATTTTGGCCAACACTCTATTTTTTATTCTCTCTTATACGAGCTCTGTCAAGAGAAAGTATTGCCTAAATATTGGATCCCAAGATTTTGACGAATGTTCAAGTTTCCGATTTCTCTAAACCGAAGAAACTCAATATTCTGTGAATTTAGTATGTAGTTTCTACACCAAATATGTAGATTTGTATCAAATTTTGAAAGAAATTCTTTCTGAGGCAATTTGTTTGACTATCTGCCTGCTCGAGTTCAAGTGAACACGTTAATTGTAAGACGCAAAAAGATAGATATATAAAATTTAGTACTCATCTGTTACATTAAAATTATAGATCTATATGAAATTGCGAACTTATTCTGTCAAGGGTGTTTGAATATCCCTTTTTCTGTATATTTTCATCATGTAAACGCAATAACTTAAAAATACAATGATTTGAATAAATGCAATGATGTGTTTGATATCTTCAGTAAAATTGAATTCTTTTTCAACATTTTTTATTCCAATAAGTCTTGGAAAAGTTGTTTAAAATACATACTCTGTTTTCATTATATTTGAAAGTATAAAAACACTCATGTTCAAAACTCACGTTGTTAACTGCATTGCCAAGTTTCATAGTTTTTATGCAAAAAGAAGGGAAAAAATAACAATTTTTATTAAACAGTCAGCGAGAACAGTTCAGAGATACCATCCTATCTTCTTCAATGTAAGCGTATTAAAAATAACTGTTAGACATTGATATATTTTTTCCGAGAAACAACGAGTATCTTTCAGTTATATTACCATTCCACTTTGAAGCAATAAAACTTCTATTTTGGGTATACCGCGTATTTTTGAGCCGCGATTAGAAAAGGAGAACAGTACCTAAGCTAGCGTTCCGTTCTTCTACACTGTGCTAGCCGGAAGATCTGATGTCAGATATAACCAGCATCAGGCCCACAAGCTCTTAGGTGGAATCAGTTTTATATAATAGAGCCCTTCGGGATTGTAGCCGAGATTTTATCATCAAGCCACCATGACTTTGCAACTTCAAATATAATAGCTCGTGAATAATAAATTGTATTGGTCCCAAATAAATTAATCAGATTTTCTTTTACGTGTATTATGCACAGTTCGTCAATTTTGAAGGCCTCTAGCAACTTTGCAGCCTTCATTGAATCAACTTCAAAATAAAGTAAGTTTTCGAACCACCGAAGAATATATGTTTCAATAAATTAGTAGAAACAGGCTATCTCGGTACTGCATATAATTTCTGAAAGTGATTTATTAAAAAGAGTATTTTCTGTAAAAATTGAAACACGGAGTAAAATCTTTCTCCAGAATATAAAATCCCAAAAAATCTCTGGAAACTAACACATTAAACTCGGATGTAAGCCGTTTGGAGTCACAAAAGAGGAGAAGATTCCCTTTCAAAGACTCTAGAAAACTTTATAATGCAGTGATGGCTGGAGCCTTTATATCTGTGGAATGCCATTATGAGTCTTAAAACGAAAATGTCTTTTCTCTTTGCTTTACAGAAAACAGACGCAGGCGTTCTCTTTTTACATTTTGAAATAAAGCTAAAATGGAAACTGCTAGAGGAGTCTGTTTTCTGGGAGTGTTTTCTCCCTTTCATAAAAAGCACTTCCCTTAAACTAAGATTTGTTTCTGTGTGCTCTTGATATTTAAGCATTCATTGGGGATTTTAGAAAGTAAGTCACGAAGTTTTATTTACTTTTAGGCAAGAATGGATTATGCATGAAAAAATTAAATTTCTGCTTGATAATTTATTTCCGTCATTTTTTAAACACCACTTCTTCAAACCATTCACTTTAATGTAACACGTTTACATTTCTCAGTCGTTTCATGCATTCAAGTTCCTCTTTATTTGTTGTTTCATACGTTAATTAGAAAAGTAAAGATAAAATGAAAGCATCCAGAAACGATATTTCGTAGAAAAAGTAATAATGAGACTATATTTTTTAATCAAGTATTTAAAAAAAGCAGTATATAACAGGAATATTTATTAATTTATATAATGATTTTTATAAGCAGGTTGTTGATGATTAAGTTCATATATAAAGAATGAATTATATTTATTTGAAAAAAAATACTGTTTTTTTGAAAATATTAATAAAAACTCAAAATGAAAACTCCCTTTACTTAAACTTACAAACTTATATTATTTGTCGTTAATAATACAAATTTATATTATAATTCTTATTTCATTAATGCAAAATACCTTCGTGACAAATAATTTAGAGATAAAAGTAGTAAATGATTCATGTAGAATAAAAAAAGTAAGAAAAAATGTAGCCATTTTCTAATTTCAATCTCTTTTAGTGCGTTTTAAAATCTCTCTTCGGTTTATATAAGTACAGGTGCATGACATTTTGTACAGTCCTCCTAGCGTACAAACATAATTTCGTATTTTAGATATAATCGAAAGTGCATCCCTTCCCCACTCTCATTGGACTTCATTCCAATAACTGTTTTTAATATCGGAAAAATTTAGTATTAATTACTCAATGGCATCTGCCACTGTTGGAACTCAAATACAAATTAATTTTTGCAATTGACATTGGTGAGCATTATCTGTCTTGGGAAGAACTTCCAACAATTTAAACACATTAGGTAACAAACAAGATTATGAAATTATCTCGAAGCATTTAATGAATTGATTTTTAACTTGCACATACAATAGCTATTGAAAGCATTTGCAAAATTTCTTTCTAATCATATTTTAAAAAGGATTCATCAAAAATGATAGCCATTTTTCTATAGCTTACATAATGAGTTAGGAGCAAACCTTGCTTTCATTTTTTAGTTAAATTTCATATACACTATTCAAAACACTAAATTAGTGTACATTTCATATACACTATTCAAAACACTAAATTAGTGTAAATTTCATATACACTATTTCAAAAAACTATTTTTTGTAAAAAATGCATTATTTTTTAATAACAATAGTCCATTATTCAATGTATATTATCATAATCATTTTTACCTATCATAATTCCCCAGTAAAAGTTAAAAAAACTAACGAAATATCAATAAATCCAATCAGTGAAATTTTGCATAGTTTGTTCTTTAATATCTAGAAGTAAGGAGGCAATTCATCCATAAGAGAATGTTATGCTAAGAAATTCCCAATTTTTTGTAATACTCTTTAAAACTTTAAGGAAGATTTTAATCGCATAATATCATCTTTGTCAAGCGTTTTTCTTAGAATTTTCGGCGTGATCTTATATGGGGATATAGTTTGAAATTTGCCAAAAAATATGCTCTTATATGTCTTTAAAATTCTTTAAATCACTTGATAGAATTTCTATTCACTTTTAGCTAGAAAATATGACGCTATAACTTCAATAATTCTTAAAATGTGCATAATATAAAGCATATGTAGGTTACTTTTGTTTTCTCTATGTTTAAAATTGACCTAAATCTTTTTATTCAAAAATTAAGCTATTCATTTTTTTATTTTATATTTGTTAAATGGATCAATTAAAGGGATCATTCAACTTCTCAGGTAGGTAAGAATTTTACATTGTCTTCTTAGTTATGAAACATTTCCTCGGTTATTTTAGAGCTTTCTATTCTAAAAAAAATCAGTAATTTTCTTTGATATCTATTTACATTTGGAAATAAGCGATTTTTCTTCAGTGTTTAATGAGTAACAAGATTTTATTCTGTTCTTTTTAAATGCATCAAATTCATTAAAAATATTTTTATATATATTATGCTATACTGCAATACTTAATTTGGATTTTGTTTTTAATTTAGGGAATAATTCATCAACTTTTCTTTTATTCCGAAAACACGTATGACCGTCTCATTCTACTCGTTTCCATTTAATAACAAATTATTTGCCCTTTTCTTATTATTTTTATTCTCATATGTATTAGTATTTTGATTGAATAAATCAGTAATAAATCAATTTGATTTTTAGCGACAATAGCAAACAGAAAGGAAAATGAACCTATAACTTTTGTTCGAATCAGTTTCTTCAACAGGAAAATTAAATGACAGAATGACACTAAAGAAGGAAAAAAGAAAAAAAATTAAATACAACTGGAAAAAGCAGGGAAAATAAAGAATTATGTAACCAAACAAACGAAATAAGAAAGACAAAAAACCTAAAAACGAAGACCGACTGGCAACATAATAGCTAGTTACATTAACGTATACATTATACATTGATTTAAACGTGTTTCATTCATTTGCATATTTACAGAATCCGGGTAAATAACAAAGTCTGATTCTTGTGTTCTATTTTTCTCACTTTTGAGTTTAAATTTAAATACTATCCTCAGCCTAGAGTGATCATGCGATTTCTGTTTTGATGGATCATTAAAAAAGAAGGAAGAAAGAATTTCGAGGTGAGCAACTTCAAATAAATGCTGACTATTAGTTTTTGAGAAATTTTTTATTAAAAGCAATCCCAGAGAACGTGTGCATTTACTAAATTGCAAGAAGGGATGATGGTTGGTTTGTGAATATATAATATAAAAAAATATCCTTAATGGTGGCTGGACAAAAGTATCAATTTATTGGTCAGAATTTATCAAATCTCCTTCAAAGTAATCTCTTCTAATTACAATGGTACTTCTCGAACACTTTTTACATTAATGGAAAAAAGCGTTGGACAAAGGAGGTTTTAAATTGTTTTTGTGAACGACCTTCAGAGTTCGTTGCAAATTTTCTTTAATCGACTTAATGAATTCAAAACGATGATTATGAAGGGACAAATTTAACCATGGAAATAAGAAAAGGTCACAACGGTTCCATTTCATGGAGCCTGTGCAGCCGTATTAATTGAATGCTTGGTTAAAAATACATAATAACGATTGCACCGTGAGAAGCCGCATTCCAGGGTGCAAAATCCACGTGTTTTCTTGCCGTTTTTGACGAATTGTTTAACACAAATGGCGGAAAACGCCCAAAAAAGTCTTTAGCGATTGCCTGGCCAGTTGGTGGGAGGCACAATTTCATTCCTGACAGTCAGCATTACCTTGATTTTCGAGTGACTTTGATGCGGTGATTTCGATCTTGCTTCACCTTTCTTGCAATATTGATTTGGTTATTGAACTTTTTCTATATCAAAAGCATATATCTAAGTTTCACTACTGGTGATAATGTCTTTTAAAAACGAATTACTTTGAGGACGCTTCTCTGGAGACTCTTGAGCACATTGTTATTTTGGAACGTATTCAAAGTTCTTGATCAAATCCAGAGAATACGCACAGCAACCCTATATGATCTCTTAAATTCATTTGAGTCAAATGATATAAAATGTTCTCAGTAATGTATCCGATGTAAATGATGACCATTAGGCATCAATTCTCTGACCTTATCGATATTTTGATCAAGGTTTAACAGACCTCTGCGTTGACTCAAATATTCATCTCAGCCCTCTTTGAGCTTTTGATACCAATAAAATACTGTTATTGATAAAAATTCGTCTTTAATAACATTTTGATTGCTTTTATAGAAAATTCATTGAAAAAAACAAAATTACTTACAGGTTCAGTAACTTTCGCAATTTTTCATTAGCAATACAGTAAACATTCTTAGTTCATTATAAGAAATTTATTTTCAGATGATAAAAGATATAATTTGTTGACTGTTTCCAGAAGTTGCAGCATTTGTAAAACTGTTTTTTAAAAGTGAGCGGATGATATCTATAATGCATGTACTTTAAATAAAGCATTTTGGATACTTTTGATACCTGCATGCATGTATTTTTTTTAATGTAACATCATTTTCTTAATGATTGAAATGAATATGTAATGCAGAAGAATAATCCAAGAACAAACACTCCGAATTTCAAGAACAATTAAACTTTAACCATGGTAGCAGCCATTTATACAACGATGTCTTTGCTAAACATTTGTTATATTAAAGTTTGACCATCTGGATACGTTAAGAAGTTCTGAGTTGAGAAGAACCAAAATAGCATTCATTAAATGTAATTGAATTTGTCCTTTTACATCTAAGCACACAGGAATTTTAACTAATGATATAGCTTTTAATATGAAATTTTTGAATGCTTTCTAATACAGATCGAGGTGTTTAAAATGAGTTTATGTCACATTTCTGTTAAATTCGAGAAGAAAATTTTTAACTTTAATAAAGATGACGAATTTCTTTGGCAATTTTATATGACCGTTTATATAGGGTAAGTGTTTTCTATCTTTCAGGTTTTTTTTTCTAGATGAATATGTGTTTGCTTTCATACAATAGTAAATTCTTTTATATTTACACATATTACTTAATTTAATTTTCGCTTCCATACAACATATTTACTTCAATTATATTCCAATGGCCTACTTCTTTAATATATTATCAGGCTCTGTTCTTTTTTACTCTATATTTATTGAATCAGTTTTTCTGTCAGTTTTTATAGCTTTCATCACTTTTTGCTTTTAATCACTTCATGTTATCCTTTTTAGTCTCATCTTAATTGAATTAGTTTCCAGAGATTGTAAGGCGTAACTCATAGTCATTCATATTTTTATTTTCTCGTATACGAAATATAGAGAAAGTATTGTAATCATCAAAAAATTCGAACAAGAGATTCCGCGTTTTTTTCCGCTAATCTCCCCGTTTTTCATCTCCCAAAGTTCAAAACACTCATTTCTGGAAAATGTTTGTCCTTGACAAGGATAACTCAAAAATGCTTTGAACGCGATGGATGAAATTACACCAAATTTGAAGATTTTTTTTATAAAATTTTGAGCAAAATCCGTTGATTGGAAATCTTTCTGACCGTCTGTTCGAACATACTTTAACACAATAACTACAAAATGAAAAGAGCTTGAGAGATAAAATTCTGTACATAGATTTAACATTTACAGTGCAGTGAGAAAAATCCCACAAGGGGCTGAGCGTCTGTCGGTCTGCACTTTTCGAAAAATGTAAACGTGTTCATTCTAAAACGCAGCGATTTAAATACATCAAACATAGTAAGGGATTTTATGATTACAAGTGTAGTTCTTTGGCAATTATTTTTGTTGCCTTTGGTGGGGAAAATCGTGTCTATTTATTCTCCAACCATTTTCGAATACTATTAACGATAGGTCAGAGAGTAATCGCCATAAAGGATTAGACGACAAATTCAATAAAAATGCCGACTTCACACCAAAGTTTAATAATATCCAGAATATTAACGCCATTTCTGGGCTAACATTTTTTAAAGTGTGCGAGAAAGTTCTGACTAGAACTCAACATTATGTTGTTATTAAAAGCTCTATCATATATTATCTACAAAAATGATATTTCACAGCATTTTTTTTTTGTATAAAATTCGTCGAATAATGTTTGTCACAGAAAAATTATTTTCCATGTTGATGGATTTTTAGAATAAGGCTTTAAGTAACATTTTTAAAATTTCCTTTCTAAATGTAGAATCACTGGTTGGATATGACCGTATTTAAGAGTAACAAATGTTCTTTCTATTTCTATTATCCTTCATTTTATTAATTTTCATTTAATGTAGCAAAAGCTTTATTAAACAACTCCAATAGTTTTTTCACGTGCCTGCTCTTGATTTGATCTGTTTTAAAAAAATAAGAAGGAGAGAAGACAGTTGAAAGAAATTTGCTTCTTCATAAAATTCAGAGTGAAGACCTTTCGATTCTTATTCTGCACCTGGATTAATCGAAAGCACATGGTTGCAACGATGACAGAAAGCTGCTATGCAGAAGAAACTAATGGTGAGGGAGGTATGTTTCAGTGTCCTTTAGGATCACAAAGAGTGCATGATAAATAGGTCTTCTGTACGGAAGGAGATGCTTTGTATTCAGAATCTGTGTGTATAGTGCATCTAAAATCCCTTAATGAATGCCTATAGCAAGTAACCTTTAGAAAGGTTATGATATCATAAGCATTATCTATAAGTATTTTGTTTACAGTCTTTATGCCTTATTGCGCTCTATCATCACATTATAATCAGCTAATGCCCTCATTGATGCTTATATAGTGAGACTATAAAATGAACAAAAACATTTACCGATTCTTTACTTAATTTCTTCCCAAATGAAAGATATACATTAATGTTATCATAAGTAGCACTCTCAAGAATTGTTAAAACGTTTTGAAATATTAATTAGTTAATAATTTTTTTGTCTGCAGAAAGATGAAAATATCTGCCTAACTATTACAAGCAATCTTCTGTTACCAGCTTATTCCTTGGAATATTAGCTTTCCTGGCTGTTTAAATATAACTAAGAAATACATAATTATTTAAAACCTTACCTTTGTTGTACGATGGTGGGTAATATGATGAATTTAATAAATTTGAAATTAAAGTAAATTTATATTGCCTATTTTTAAACAGGCTTTTAAATTAAAGTGATTTAATATTAAATTTATTGAATAAAATGTATGTAAATCGTGTCATTTAACAAGAAATGAAACGGGAATAAAAATCGAAAAAAATATTTCAATCATAAAATATATCGGATGAAAAATAATGTGTTGCTTTGACAAATGAAACAAAATTACCAGCAAAATTCCTAAATGCATTATAAAAGAAAAATATTAAAAATGTCCTTTGAAACGAGTTAAATGTCAGAATTTTCTAAATATTAAATTCCGTGAAAGGGTTTTTTTTCATTATTTCTTATTCAAAATGTCTAAATTTTAATCTCGTAGCTATTTAATTAAAAAAAAATATGATTTGAAACTAATAATTGAAAATATTTCAACGTATAAAACATACCAAATGAAATAAAATTCCTTTTATTAAATAAAATTTTGGTAAAGAATTATTTTAGATTGTGTATAACATTCAATTGCAGGAATGTGAAATATACTTAAATGTTCAAGTATCAAATAAAGTAAATTTTTTTGCAAAAATAATGAAACTAAACGATTTGATGGAGCAAAGAAATTCGTTTAAATTTCAGTGCACAATGAATATATTTTTAAACATCAAGACATTTATTTGAAATGTATCAAAATAACATAACGATTGTACGACAATCAAACTCATATCACTACAGCTATGTTTATATTTTAAAATAGCGCAAGAACAATATCCGTGCATTTATATATTTTCATATCACACTCTCATATCACACTAGATTTTAAATAATATTATATTTGAAATTTTCTAAATGTAAACCTTTCACTCATCATCATAGAATGCATTGGATGTTTATACACAATTAGATTATTTAAATATATCAATGTTTGTATGTTTTATGTTTCTCCGTTTTTTTAAATTTATAAAATTAAAAATGTTTCTTGACTTTTACAGTAATAAAGAATGTATCTATGTGGTCCAATAAATTGATGCATTTATTAAATCTATTTAGTTATCTTGCTATCTAAGAAGGAAGAATTTATTTCCATTTATGCTCTTTTGATGGTTCTTATAAAAATAGGAAACACATAAGATGACTGAAATATTAAATCTTTCCTTTCATAAATAGATATCTTCTCACTGAAAGAAACAGTAAAGACTCATTTATTCAGATCTATGTAGAACATTTTAAAAAGGTTTACTTTTAAGTTTCAATGTATATAAATATTTCTGAATAATTATTTTTACTGAAGTCTACCAAGCAATACTTTTCGTTAAAATTCAGTTATTGTTGATTTTTTGTAAATAAATTATTCTGAATGTCCTTCATATTATGCATATCTATAAATACACGTACAAATTTCTATCTTCTAGGATAATTTAAATGTTTATATGAATCAAAACCATATTTCTTATATATGCATTTGTACTTTCACAGCTTTTCTACTAAGGTATTCATTTTGAGGAGTTTAAATATGATCAGATTCAAAAGGGAACTACGCGAATACATAATAAGTAGGATGCAGTATTTTATTTCTTTCCTATAATATTTAAAAACTTATCAAAACATTCAATTCACTCTCTGATGCGCATTCATCTCTAAATTATGCGTACAATTATTCGAGCCACATATGCAAAACATGTTTATGAAATTAGCTTAGATAAATAATTGTGAACAGAATCCGTCAGATTTCAAACAAATTATAGTGAGGCACAATCTTTTTGTATATGTCAAATTCTGAGAGAAAAAAAAAACATTTTTTTTCCTTTTTGATCGCATCAAAAGAACAAGTTTTCACATTGAAAACTGATCTGATGTACAATTATAAGATTTCGAACAAAATTTTGAAGTTGTTATTTTCTATACTATTCTAAGATTTTTACTTCATGTATCAATCTAAAAAAGAAAGAAAAGAAAAGAAAAAAAAATTAAAACCACCCAGAAATTGTTGAATCTCTAATAAAATCTTCTACAGTGTATTTTCAACTTATACGCTACTTTTTCACCCAAAGAGGAAATGTGCTACCTTTTTGATCAATTGTTTATTGATCATATTTCCCTGCCCAATGTCATTAAGGTCCGGCAAGCCTATAAAGTGCGTAGAAGGGACACTCAGCTCGAACGACATATCGAGGATATATAATCTAGTTCGGAGTTGGGAAGCCATTCTATACAGACATGCGCTGAGATGTCGTTAACGCAGAAATTTGATACTTGAAAGCTGGCGCAGTCATATCCAGTCCTGACACACTCTCCTCCTACTAATGGAAAGCACTGGAAAAAATTACACAGCGGTGTTTTCTGTTTGTTTTATTTGAAAGGAAAAATTCCATTTGACTTTCTGAACATGAAACGGAATTTATTTCTTTAAAATAAATATAATAGTCTTTTCAATCATGGAAATTCAAATGAAAAACAAAATTTCTAGACGTTAACGTAACAGATTAATGAGTTATATTCATTTTTCAGTCTATACCATTGGATAATCAAAGTCTTTAATAATAATAAAATTCTTTAAAATGACTGTAAAACTATTTAATTAGTTCTTGTTAATTGTTAAAATTAATTATTCTCAATATGACAACTTCTTAAACCTTTTCAATGCCTTTTTGGCTATTAAAAAACATTTCTTTTTTACACCAGACAAAGATTTTTGTGTCTTCAAAGTTCAGAATTAAATAAATTAAAATAAAGCTTTAATTAACCTTTCGATGGACATGTATATTTTAAACAACTGTGTTAGGCGCGTACATTTTCAGATTATATATATGTTTTTATATCTACAGAAATTTTTTAAAAAATTGACAGAAATACCCAGAATATATTTATTTTCATATATATAATTTATATTACAGTGAACATGCACTGAAATATTTATTTGAAAAATAAACTAAAATTAAGACAAATTACCCTAATTACGTTGTAATTAGAGTTATTAACTCTAATTATATGTCGATAGAATCATCAAAAACTGCAAAAGTAATCACAAATTTGCATTGACTTTGCATTTGACTTTGATACTAATATAATAAACTTCTTATAAGTGTTAAAGAATAAAATTTTGAACTTAGAAAAATTAGTAATTACATTAATTTTACAAGCGATTCTTTTCTGGCTATCCTTTTTACTTTTTATATAACTATGTTTTAAACATAAATACCATAGGCGTTATCTGTAAATTCCATCAGCCTTCTTTACTAATGCTTCAACAGTTCCGGCGTACCTTTAATTGCAAAATGTTCTGAAGCATACAGAGACAGTCTCGGATAATTACTTTTCAAGTTTAAAGTGATTGAAAATGGCCAGTCAGTTTTTTGGTTCAGCCATTTTCTTAGACGTTTTACTACCAATGAGTTATATAATGTATGAAGAAAAATTGAACGGCTTTTTATTAGTTTTCTGTTGGTAGTAAATAAAATGAGGCTATTTATTACTGCAGAGCTCAGTAATGCTTAAAAAATCGCCTTCTAGTATCTTTGGTTTGTCTTGAAATATAACTGGATTCACACATTTTGTTGATACAATCGAATTTTCCTTTCATGATATTTTAAAATAATATTACAATTTGTGTTTTGTTGTATGATGTATCATATCGATTTTAGATTTAAAAGATCCTTCATTTCTAGAAAAATGACCCTTCCAAGTCATATACATTTTATATTAAACAATGAGATCTTTGCAAAAAATATCAATAAGTATTGAAATGTAGAAAGTAAAAATTAAGTGAGGCTTAAGACAAGGCGATCTGTTAAATCAAAGTTTTCAAGTACTTCAGCACCTAGACGGTGGGGCAACGTTTATAAGTAGCAGCAATGGTGGGCAGCAGATGCCGAATAGTCCTACATTCCCACTTCTTAAAGGTCCATGAAGGTAGCTGAAAGGGCTCAAAACAATCGATAAGTGATTTGAAGAATGAACACAAAATATATTGAAGCAGTTTGCAAAAATACCTCTGTTGGAAGGAGAGCTAATGGAAACTAGAAAGGAATTTAGTTGAAGATAATTTTTTGCTTATAAAACTATTTTAGTCGAGATAATTTTCTTAGTTATTTTTTGCCTAAAAGCATGGTCTAATCTCAAGTCAAATGATTACGAGAGTTTTTTCTACCGCCTAATTTTTTTGCTTCCCTTAATTTGATGCCAGAGTTAGGGTTAAAAACTTTGTTTTAAAGTATTGATAAACTATCTAACAGCAAATACAGGACATGATGTTTTTAAATACAGAGATGGTGTTTTAAAACTTTAATAATAGAAACACACTCTCTGGAATGAAAGGTATTTGAATCGTGAATTAAGTTTCATTGACGGCATCCCGCGCTGTGAAAATATGTCAGTTAAACATTCAAATCTCCCTAGCTTATTGTTCAAAATATTTTTAATAAGCAAAATTTTCAAATTCTTTTCAATTCAATCTTATTGTTTGAAATATGTTCCATGATCAAATTGAAACAATTAGAATGTTGCTGAAAGAAAAAATTTGACCTCTTTTAAACTGTTTAGGAATATATTTTGAAAAAAATAATTTGCAATAATAATCTACTTGTTAAACTCCAGTAATTAAGCAAAGCGTTTTTGATGATAAAGGGGTCAAGGAAAAGAAATTCAACATTATTTATTTACAAATTGCACTGTAAGTGTAAAATAGCTTAATAAATTAAAATTGGGTGGTTATTGAAAACTAAAAGTAAAATTATATATATATATATATATATA
>JAPMOR010096416.1:1209622-1245838 GCA_026543865.1 Argiope aurantia | reverse complement strand
TAAACGATTCAATTTGCAATAATGATCATGAAATAATAATTTCTTGGTGTAAAAAATTTATTTCAAATTTATTAAAAGATAAACTTTCATAATTAAAAGATTGAACTTAAAAAATATAATTTAAAGATACGCAACCAACAGAGAAAGAATAAAGAAAAATATTATTGTTCGAAGATTGACTGATGGCTTTTTAATTTGCATAATTATATTCTATTAATTTAACTGTTATTTAGGCAAAAACTATTACAAAGGATTTTATATGCTAAATGAATTGCTGAAACTTTTATGAAAAAATCTTTTCTATCAATATTCTTTTAATCTTACCATAAATTATTACAAATCATATGTAGTAAAAGATCTTAATATTGAAATCCGTTGAAGTTCTGAAATTATTTTTAATATATGACAAAATACAGACTGCAATTTAAAAAAAAAGTATTCAAAATGAAGAAAAATCCTAAAAACTTCTCTATTTTTAAAATCTCCCATTAAAATCTGTTGTTTCCTTCTTTATTAGATCCATTTCTCAATCCTTCTTTTATTGTTTGTCATGAGAAAGAGTGAAAACAGAGACGAATAAACTGTCGTGTAGACATTCTAGATGGTTTTGTAATAATTCACGGCTTTAGTGGCCACTCTGACATGAGCCTTTTCCCCATCCTTTGCTTATGAATGCCTGCTTTCCCTAAGCCCCCACACTAACGCCAATATTTTATTGCAAGGGGGAAACTCAATATTCTGCCGAGATTGATGTTCTCCCAACCCAGGATGGTTGTATTGAGGCTGCTACATGTGTATCTTGCACAGTGATTCCAGATTTAGTGAATCCAGACGGGAGTGCGTAGAATGTAAAATGATCTACTGGATCAAATCTAGTAATCGACCGCTGTCGGTTTTTTGACATCTAGGTAATCATTTTCACCCTCCTCTTTTGCTTTTTCCTCTGCCACCGAGTTTCGCACTGTCCAGGAAAGGAAAGAAACGATCGATTTGTTATATATATCTGAAATTCGAAGCAAAAGGGGAAGGAAAGAACTGAAAGATTAAAAAAAAAGAAAAAAAGAAAAGAAAAGAAATATTGTTGAGGGATCATAGTTGTATTTTTTTTATAAAGATACGAAAGGAAGGATTCAAATGCTAATGAGTTTTAATGCAATTACAAATGAAGTGAGTTAGAGACTGCTAAAATATAAATCGATCATAATTTTATAGCAGAAATCAGTGAATTGCATCGTGGTGGTGGATTTAATGCAATTTCTTCTGAAAATTACTTGACTATCAAAACTTGCGTTTTTTTTTATTTTAATTTTTTTTATTACTGATGAGAAGTTTGTTACGTATTGAAAATGATTGCTGCTTAACGTTGAAACATTGTGTCATTCTGATCTAATATATATATTTAAAACAATTTCATGATATTTCAATACAGATATTGTAATACTCTACAAATTATACAGGAAGCAATTTAGATTTGTCTCATCATTAAGGAAAAATAGGAAACATCCAAAATGTCTGAATAAAATGTTCAATGCAAATTATAAAATATCGATAGAATTTATACTTTCTCAATATCGGTATATTTTCTATTTCAGAATCCCATTGAAGTTATTTTCAGAAACTCAGAGTATATAATTTTCTCAATTTTAATTGCAAAGATTTGAAGACCTAATCCTGAATTTAAATAAAAAATCACTATTAGAATCACAGTTGCACGAAGTTTTTGCATTTTTCTGCCTAGTAAAATTGCCCTTTACTTTATAGATGATTGAATGAAATATTTTACACAAATTCTTGGTTGATAACATTCTGTCATTTTATCTGTTATCGATATAACCCATCAAGTTAGCTGAGACACTTTTAGTTATAGAAATTTTTGAAGATGAATCCTTAATTCAGTCCCTTAAGCGAACTGATTATTGAAATTTCATTTCTTGAATGATTTCTACTTCCCTGCTCTATAGTAAAATTTCCTACCAGTTTGCATGCTTTTAATGAATAATACAAAATGATGCAATCGACTGCAAAATTTTTGTAACTAGTACTTTTGGATGAATGAATGCTGGATAATTTAAAAGAAACGTTTACTACATTTTATATTTAGATACTTTTAATTTTCTAATAAATTGGAAATGGGGTCTAATAAAATAAAGAAAATTGTGAATTCAAATCTTCCATCCAAAATTATTCGTTCCATGATTCTCTCATTTTGGATTTCAAAAACTGCGATTAATAAAATTTTCAAGTAAAATGTCATGCTTCGATTTTAAATTTTTAAATCTCTTTTAGGAGAATTGTTCAATATTTTATGAGGCAAATTGTATTTAAAAGATTTTAAGCACGCTTTCGATACTTTATAATTCTGTGAAATGCGTATATTTGAATGAATCGATATTCAAATGGATATGACAGGATCATTTAATGTATGCACAAACATTTAAAGTAAGCAAAAATCATAACGATAGAAATACGTGAATATCTGCAAACTGTAAGTTTATTCGGTTACATTTAATACTATATTCCTTACAAAAGAAAGAGAAGGCACCAGAAAGCAAAGATAGAAAAAAAAAGGCTGCACTAATTAAAAAAAAAATACTATAAACCTTTATTTTAATCGCTTGATTAAACTACTCTTCAGCATGAAATATTACTGATGATATTGTGCATATGTTCCTATGAAAATACTATGTTTAATCTACCAATCATTTGACTGACGATATAAGAGATGACTCGAGGAGTCACGTAAATTATAATAAAAGTTGCCAATACGGTTTCTGTTATGCTCGTAACCAAAGAAATCAGTCGAATGGGAATAGTGTTTTGTTCTGACGCACCGAAAGTATCATTTTTTCCTGAAGAATAGCACCCATGGAGGCCGATTTATTGCAGAAATGCATCATTTTGTGGTTAAGTAGATATTCCATTGATGTAACACACATGTGGCAAAGGTTTGTTTTTCGTCTTTCTTCCCCGGAACGATGAAGATTGTAGAATATACAAAATACCCAAATTTAATAAAAGAACTACAAGAAATTATACATCTGAAATATATATGATCAAAAATATACGGGCTTATGCGCAAATATAGCACTTGCCTTAAATATCATCTTCAGAGTACTTTTAATAGCAGATTTTTTGTTCGTATTCATTTATTACAATCATTCTCTTGCATTAAATTCAAAATGTGTCAGCTGAAAGTAATTTTTTTCTATTACATAATTAAAATATATCCAAATGACGAGTAATAATTCAGAGACCTTTTGTGCTTCTAATCTAATTTTTATTTATTTATTTTAACATACCTCACTTTTTCTTATTTGTCCCAAGCCAAAGAATATATGTTTGGTTTTGACTTGTTATAAAATGATAATGTCAGGTTTAATAAGATACAGAAACTGAAAAAGAAGTATGAAAACAAATATTAAAGAAAGGATTTTTTTTTGTAAAAGGGGAAAAAAGTAATTCAGTAATTAAAAAAATATCATTTTAAACTTAGGATTAATACATGAAAAATTTAGAAGTATCTGAAGGGCAGAAATTTTTCGTACAATCAAAAACAAATTCTACCTTGTCGTCTAAACGGGATATTACCACAAAGCTTGACTGCCATTTTTCGAATAAAAAAAGTTTGGACTCGGCAATTGTCTTGACGAAGTATAATCTGTAATTGGTGTCTAGGAATAAAAAATAAATGAGTATCAATAAACATTGCATTAAAAACTGAAACAAAGGTACCAAACGGGGTTATATGGGATAATCGTGCAATTGTGAATCCTGTTCAGATACTAAGAAAAACTTCTAGGTCATACCAATTCACACCATAAATAACGACGCTGTGATCCTATTCAGGAATCAGCATTAGATTACTTAATAATAATTTATCTAGATGAAAAGCCCGACTTATATACTTTATTACTGACTCAGTGAAACATTACCAATAGTGAAATTCTTTGAGATGTCGAACTGTAGACTGACAGAAAATAAGCCCATCTTATATAATAAAGCTTCTATCAAAAATGTCTCCAGTTTGTGATCCTTCCCTTCCTAGACATACTTGAGTGAGACTATGTTATGAAAAATATTTCACCCCAGTTTGGTAGAAGCATCAGTTTGACAAGTAATGTGTTTTCCCGATCATAGTCTTTCATATAATACTAGAGAAAAAGTGACAGATCTCACGTTCAGAAAGAGACCGTGAGCTTCTATAAAACGTAGCTGTTGCAGCTGAAGATTATTCTGTAGCTTTGAAAAATGCAGGCGACAGTTTGTCGAAGTAGTGAAAACACGTTATGAAAGTTTCGAGAGATCATAACATTTCTTTTTATCAAATAAAATAGGAAAGATGGAAAGGTTTCCTTTCATTTTCACTCTCTTTCTTCATATCTGAATTTATTTTCAGTTTTTATTTGTTCTTTGTAGAAAGACAAGATAAGGAGGCAAGTAACAAAATATGTTTCATATTTGATAAGAATTAAATTTTCTGAGTCAACACTTTTCTAAAGCAAGGAACAGAGCTCGACCGACTAAAGACTTGAAGTATATAAGATAGACATAGTTTGTTAAGATATATTTAAAATTCTTTGCCCCCCCCCACAAAAGAATGATATTTCATATTAAAAAGAATGAATGCAGTGTATAGAATGTTAGAACAATCGAACAATAGTACTCACTTAACTAAAATGGTTTTGCTCTATTTGTACTTCACGTACTGATAAAGATAATTTATAGTGTATTTTTAACCGTTTCTACTAAGTAGGGGATGGTGATCTTTGGTGAACATTTAATTAGTGTCATTGAATTTTTCAATATTTATTATATTTTCAGAAAATATGAAGTATTAAATGAAATATAAAATTTCTTCTGATGTAGATCGCTGCTTTATTTGGATATTACAGAAATGTGCAACATGCTTGATTTAAAAAATCAAAATTCGTGATCTTTGGAGGATACAACACATATCTGAAAAGTAAGAAAATATCTGACAAGTTTTTCAAAAGCAATTCTTCTATCTGAATTCAATTAATTTTGTATTAATACATTTTTTACCCTACAAGTTTTAGCATTTTTTGTGCATATATTTTGCATCAGTACATATCATAAGAAAATGTTATTTTAGTACAGTTAATATTTGATTTTTATCTCCCGATGAATTAGGGATTTGCATTTCACTTGGTTTGTTAAATAAAGCTATTGAATTCAAAAAGCCAGGAGAGGAATTGAAAATGATTCGTCTGCATTTTATATATTATCACTTGAGTCGAGTGAATTTGGTTGTTGGATGTTATTTTTCTTTTTAGATTTTAGGATGGAGCGAATTATTTTTGTTGTTATTCTATGTACTCAAATTGTACGTCAAAATGAAAGCTGTGATGACAAGGATTTACTCTTATTTAAGATATATTGCAATTTTTCCCAGCAAAAATTCAGTTTAACAGTTAGGAATGAAATTTTTATCAGTTAGGAAGGGAAGTTTCATTCACAAATACATTCAATAAAGCTTACAGTCTGAGATAATCTTATGACGATAATATAATATTACTAATGACAACATATTCCTTTTTAAGAATAAAATACACTAGCCACCTTTTGAAACCAACTTGTTAGCACGGAATATTAGCTATATATCTTGTGCTTAGATTGATCTTCCAGTGAATATTTAAGCATAATTCATGATATTTTTAAAATTGCGAAATTGTTTCGCTTATTGTGATCGCGTATTTGTCTAATGGACGCTAAGCGCAAACGTCAAAAAAATCGCACTTAAAAAGCATTTTTTTTTCCACTGAATGTCTCACATTTATTTCAAAATATAAAGTATCTGTGTATTTTGTAATGCTATTAGGAATATGTTGTCATATTTGGCCCACTAAAGAATTTCATTTCACACTGATAATGTTTTTTACTAAAAAAAAATGAGGAATTTCGTAGCTTATTTATCTTCCAAATAATGAGCTTAATGTTACATGAAAAGCATTTTAAAATTAAAAAAAAACATAAAAAATAATTTTTATCGGTCCAATTAAAACATTGGCTTCCAAAACCAACCATCAATTTCTAAATCACAATTTAAGTAATTTAATACTCGTCAGCACATAACATATGAATACAAGTGTGATATTTTACTCACTGCATGTTCTTCTACCTTAGATTTCTCAGATTTGACATAAAACCATGCAGTCTTAGTTCTTGTTCTTTCTGAATCAAAACTTTATTTTTAATGACATTTCATTTCGTTTTTAAAATTGACTCATTCAATTCCCAATTTAGAGGACTAAACGAGTATAATTGCTCTCCGCCCTATTCCAATTCAGGCAATTGTTTGGGGCTGAATCTGAGTATCTTTATTAATTATATGAAAAAAGTACTTCTAAACTTATGTTTAAACTGTTTTATTAAAACTACTGTTGTAAATTGTAGCCAAACAAGTTTATTCTCTGAAGATATAACTATATATTTAATTATTGATTTTAAAACAATTGAAGGAATATTGTTTATTTTTTTTAATATTTAGTTGATGTTATCTAAATGGCAATATTCAAGTCCAAGTGATTTTAATTTGATTTCATAAACCAAATGTGCCTTGTTGTATCACTATTTTCAGCAGAATAATTAATTGAATTAAGGTTATCCAAATTCAGCAACTATCTAAAATTTTTAACTCTTCTCTATACTTATTATATTATTTTTAATGAAATATATTATAATAAATCATTTGGTTGTCATGACGAGAAAAAGACTTCTCATGCAATTACAGGATCTTCCGTTGAAGGACTATGAAAATAAATTTTAGCGTCTTTTGACTTTCAAAAATACTGTCGATGAAACTATCAATCTTTCTTTGAAAGAAGAGGACACCATATTTAAATTGTAGTTCCTAATTTCATATATAAGAAATTCCAATGACTGTTTTCGTTTGGAATTTCATTTGCTCTATGTCATCGGCGTCTGGGCTACTTGCTTGCTAATTATCATTAAAGATTTTTTTTGTCATGTTTAATGCTGTTAATATTGCTTAGTAAAAAATATTTTGGTTACATTTCTCATTTATACCTTCTATTGTAGTTTTATGACGCGAATCGAATTCACTACAAAACCTTTCTTCTCTTTGAGAGCATTTCTAATTCTGTTTTATATAGCTTTATCCTTTGCTATTAAATATTTTCCTATATCCTTTGCCGTAGTTATAGAATTTATGCTATTAGTATTGCTTTGTAAAAAATATTTTGGTCACAGCTCTCATTTATACCTTCTATTGTGAATTTATGACGCGAATCGAATTCACTACAAAACCTTTCTTCTCTTTCAGAGCATTTCGAGTTATGTTTTATATAGTTTTATCCTTTGCTATTAAATATTTTCCTATATCCTTTGGCATAGTTATAGAATTTATGCTGTTAATATTGATTTGTAAAAAAATATATTGTGGTTACAATCCTCATTTATACCTTCTATTGTGAATTTATGACGCGAATCGAATTCACTACAAAACCTTTCTTCTCTTTGAGAGCATTTTGAGTTAAGTTTAATATAGTTTTATATTTTACTATTAAATATATTCCTATATCCTCTGCCGTAGTTATAGAATTTATCATTAATATCGTTTACCTTTTTTTACTTGAAATAGGTTTATATAAATAAAATGTATATCATAGAATTTTCAAAAATATGGTGAAATGTGGTAACGCAATATGCTTCTTTTAACATGAAAATTATAAATAGATATAAAATTATACATAGACCGATTTCTAAATATATTAATTGAACGTTTTTTTTAAATCGCCAAATGAAATGCTAATTTCATTTTAATATTTAATCAATGAATATCATTTTTTATTTAACAGATTTTGGATTAGTCGCACATCTTTTATCTCTTGCATATTTATATTAATGTGTATCTCTCTTCAATACATATTAAATAACCAGCGCATTAAAAATCTGAGAAAGGCGCCTCATAAAATTATAATTTTCTTGCATATTCATTTTATTAAAAATTATCTAAATGATGACTACTGACTTGCGCATTAAAAACACATTTTTTTAGATAGCATGCCATAAAAATGTTTTCTTTTTTAATAAGTAATATCCATTAAATTATTTATTCAGCATTTTAAGAATGTTCCATGTCAGAACAAGTTCCAACGGTGAAAACCAATAAAGCAAGAAAACGTTCTCTTTGTTAAATAAAATTAATGACGTTTTTAAAAATGACGATTCATTTCTTTGGTTATTCACCAAAAATAAAATTACTCCATTTTCAAAGAAGTCTTAATTCATTAAAAATTCATATTTGATACAATTTATTCATATTTTATCTTTAAGAGCCCGATGAATAAAAATGCATCCCTCGCAAAATTGCTGAAGGAAGAAGTTATCTAATCCTCCATACACAAAGCCTTGCTTATAAATTAAACACTGATGATGTGTACGAAACGTTAGAAACATTAATGAGGTGCAATAAAAAATGGACCGAAAAATGACAAAAGAAAAACATTCAACTTTTAAACCATTTGATTTACTTTTATAGAGACAGAAAGATTCTCTGATCTTTTGTCGATAAAAAAAAGTGTCCTTTTATTTTGATCTTCTTTGAACTTTTCTTTTCCATCTTGCATCTTCGCTAATACTTGTAAGTAATCCGCGGCCCTAGGCACTGTTGGAAGCAGCTTTTCGTTATCCAAAAGCTGTCATAGCTCGGATCGAGCTGAAGAGCTAAGTGAACGGGTCGTACTTAGTACGTGACCTGAGGGCTTGAACCGTAGTATCCAATCCAGGCCACGTTTCAGCTCTACTCAAAGCTTACTAACGAGCATACCGACAACTTTTACATCCCCTTTTTGACCCCCACATTAATACGTCACCAAAAGAAAGAACGAGGGAATCCGTTGTCTTTTCCAAAACAGAACAAAAACAGTTCAATCTTCTGTAACGTTTGGATTTGGTCCGGGAATAGTTTGCAGCTGGTAATTCCGTTTTTTCAGCTGAAAATGGACGAAATATAACCGTCTAATTCTTTTTTCCATGCTTATTTTTTTGCATATTCTTTTAAAGATTTCTTCATGAATTTCAATTTTATAAATAAATTTATATGCCGAATTTCGCGCAACTTATTTAGGGGATATTGCGTGAAGCAAAGTTAGGAGATAAGGTTGCTGCGGGATCAAACGATTTCGAAAAAAGATTAGGGTTGCATCAGCAATATTCTTCTATCTCCATTAAATTTCTTTACTGTATCATGCTTTTATTCTAATCAAATGGTATTTCCTTCTCTGCTGATTCGCTAAAGATATAAAGCATGCACGTTTTCTTAAGACTGTTGTCGCGATGGAAAGATGTCTTTTTTTGCATGCTTAACATCTGGGCAGAAAGATTTTAAATCGATTTGAAGGAAGTTCAAAGAATTTATTTAAATAAAAAGCGACAGAAAGCAAGAAGAATTTTTTTCATGCTTCTCGGTCTCTTAATGAATGCGCTTTCGGAGATTGTTTATTTTGCTTTAAACTAATTTATATATTTGGTTTGAGAAAATCAGGTATTTTAAATAAAAGTAAAATATTTTATGAAATAACTGCATTCTTGTTTCAGGCACCATTTTACCTTCCCATAAATAATATTCTATACAAATAAATTTTTTCAGAGCTATTTACTTATTATTTCATTGAAAGTTGACATGTATTTCATCATTTTTATTAATGTTATCGGAAAAACAATTACTATAAAAGAAAATTATAAAGCATTATCTTTTAGCTCATATTCATCATGAAGTAGCATTCGTTACCTATAAAAACATTGATAAACTATGCTTTACAAATGCCTTTAGAGAATTTCTTGCTCTTTAGCTTGAGAATGAACAGAATTTCTTAAGTTCGAGTTATGAAATGCCTTTCTGACGAACGTGAATATCATATACAAGTGATCCTGTCCTCTGACTTAAAGTTAATTAACATTTATTTTCGTTTAGGAGGATTCAAATGGCACTAAGATTTCTTAAAACTCTGAAAAAATAAGTTGAAACAATGATAATAATAAGAGATTGAATTTTAATTATAGGTTTTATTATTTTGAAAATCACCACAGAAGATGCAATTGTGACTGTTAGATAAACTAAAGATATCTTCGAAGTCTTGGAATTATGATAATTTGTTATAGAAATGTAAATTGCATGCTTCTATAATTAAAGCTCTTTATTCTATGCAAATGAGTGATCAGGATTTTATTCCCAATCTTGTATTTCTTTTATTTTTTCATAAAAAAAACTTTTTCTTAGCCTTGTTAAAGAATACTATTTAGCAAATACGTTTTATTTTTGTTTTTGGAATTGTTTCTTTTCTATTACTATAGACTATTATCTTATTAAGTACGTGTCCATATTTTATTCATAAAGTATAGGCAACTTTGTCATGCTTTATTATTTTTTCATTAGTATTTATCTTTTATAAGCTTTTCAGGAATTACAGTTTACATTTTTGTTGCTTGCATCTAAAGTTGCCGATTGATGATTGAAACTGTTAGGGTTTGGATCTTTTCACAGAAATAATATAAGTTACTTTTAATTTTATCCTTATGTTATTTGAATTGCGTCAACATTTTCACAAAAGAGGAAACATTTTTATTTTGATTTAAAAGGATATCAGCACATATACAGTTATTTAATTACTTTGGAGCGTTTTATAATTCCTCATTTACAAATTACTAATTTATACTGTTCTTTCGTTATATTTCTTGCAAATATTTTCTTGTTAGGTTAATTTTTTAATTTCATAAATTAGTTTCTACAGACAGCACGGTAGTTTTATGATATCATTTTCCTGATGGTTTTTAATTTAATGTAAATTTGTTAATAATTTTATTGTTTAATTCAACTTCTTTATGTATATGTTATATTAGTTTACTGTATATGTATAAATACGAGCAATAGTTTTCTCTTTCGAAATTCCTTACACAGGCGTTAAAAAGGACAAAATTTAGTAGTATTACACTCTACTTAAATGTTAGAAGAATAATTAGATTTTGCAATTTTATGCACAGATAGGTTATGGACCGTGTCCTTTAGATAAAAGACGGTGTTTAAGGCAGAATGAATTATTGTGTTTGGAATCAGATGAATTTCGTAAGAATAGATAATAGACATGGATTCGGTCATATTTCGCAATGAAACCACATAAGCTTAGCCAAAAATTTTACCATTTGGATAATAAAATAAATATAAGCATATTCTTTTTAGTTTCTTTTCTTTAGACAAAAATATTCGCTATCAGTATATTGGTATTGTTGTAATACGCTCTTGTTGGGTTTTTTTTTTGTTTGATCACGAAATTGCAGGAAATAAATCTATTTGTGGTAATGTTGAAAAATTTCTAAAGAATTGGACAGAAAAAAATGTATGCATGGTTTAAAAATGCCTTTGGAATTTTCACTTGAGATGGATTTGGACTTCAGTAAAGCTCCGGAAAAGGTGTCTGAATGGAAAGATTGTGTCAAATAGGATGAAACGCTTGAAAGGTTTTAAAGCTTTCAAGGCAGTTAAATCGATACATCTTAAATATTTCGTCTACATGCTGAATAATTTGTGACTAGATCCTTCGCAAACTGCTTAAAAAGATAAGAAATAAAATGAAGAATGTTTTGTAATTTTTAATACAGAATCCAATGTATTGAAAACTAAATATAATATTTATGACTTAAAAATAAGGAATTCAGTATTCTTGAAGTGCAAATGCTTCATTCTGTTCAAAAAGAGGCTTTAATCGAAGCATAGCTAAAAAATAGGCACAAATCAAATCAGCTATGTAAAACTAATCAGCTTTCAAAATATTTGTTAAAAAGAAATCGCATCATTTTTGCAATATCATTCAGTTTTATATTACAAAAAAAAAAGAGCATTGACCTGTTATTAAAATTAGTTTTTTTTTCTGAGTAATTTAGAAAAGAATATCAGTTACTTCTATGAACTTATGTCAAAATTTGTGAATCATTTAAGATTAATTATATAAATGTCCTTTGGAAAAAGTTTCATAGCCTGTTGCGGGATTAGTGATTATTATTTAGTGATAATTAGAATATACTAGTATACGGGCTATCTAAAAAGTCATTCAGTAAAGGATTATCACGTTTTCTGAAAAACAACTACTAGCGCGACTACTACTAGCTACTACAACTACTACTAGCTACTACAAATACTACACGATTATAAATGATGTCGAATCACAAAATAGGAGTCGTTTAAGTGCGAAAAATGTATTTCTAGTTTTAATACTGAACATCTTTAATGCTGCCGGTTTTCACAGTTTTGGTTTAAAATTAAAAATATACATAATTATCGTAAGGTCCTTTCAATTAAAAACGGCGTCTAATGTAAACAGGAAAGTAGAGTGTATCCGAAGTAAAGTGAGAAAGCGAGCGCCTGCAGCAACGAAATACTGAAAAATAACTCAAAATCAAAGGAGATCGATCAAAGAATGCACTGAGGAAAACATGCATTAATAAAAACACAGTAGTTATGAGTAAAATTGGCAGAGATATTTGAGATTAAAATTATGAGCTTTCCTACACTTGGAAAAAGTGTTCGTCTAAAATTTCAAATTATATTCTCACATATCCCCACCCGAGTGCGATTTTTCATATATTTATATTATTTTAGTTTACTTTCTTCGTTATTAAATTTCACTTCATAGTTTTTTAACTCGGATAAATTCAATGATAATAACGAAGAATGTGTTTTTTAATTTAGAACGAACGCTTTTTCAAGCCAGAATGTTCATAATTTTAAGCGCGAATATTTCTTCACTTTTACAGATATCTCCAATAAACCATTTCCTGTGTTTTTATTACAGTATAGAGTACGTTTTTATAAGGGGACATTTTTTCTGATCTTTTTTTATATTATTATTGTTTGTTAATTATTTCGCTGCACTTTACAATAAGTACAAGTTACTTCACTGGCTCCTAAATACATTGCTTTCAATTTTAAGGATTAAAAGGACTTTATCCATCACATTATATATATATATATATATATATAGTGTAAAACATATTGATATATATAGGATGGTTATAATTAAAGTTCATCTGTTTGAAAGACTCTAGAAGAAAAACTCTTTCGAATATGTTGACGGAACTTAGTAACATTTAGAGCATCGGGAAATGAATTACATACACACACACAAAAAAAAATTTAATGTGTTTTCGATAAGTGGCGTTGTAGGCTATAAAAATCCCTACCCTTTCAGTTTTCAAAGCATTTTACTGTTAAAAGTAATGCGTCTTTAAAATAGTGCTATGACTTTGTCAAGGGTGGAACGTGCTCTGGTAGTAAAATGATTTTACTAAAAGGATAGCAATTATATCACTGCTGTGAAAGAATATAAACGTCTTAAAGATTTGAGAAAAGGGCCGACATCTATGAATGGCTTGAAGAAAAATATTTGTAAATTTGAAACTACAGAAGATTTTGGGATGAATCCTGGGACAAGAGGACTGTCTGTGAATCTGGAAGTTATGGAAGAAATTATGGAAGCAATTGATTCAGAGTTAGTTAATCAGTGACATGTAAGCTCTATAAGTCTAGCAAGGACTTTATCAATACCATGCCGGGCGTGCAAAAAGTCTTACTCTACATTTTACGACGTTATCCGGATAAAATTAAAATTTTGTAGAACTTGTAACCAGTAGATCCGCAATAAAGAATCGTTTTTGCTAACTTCATTCTTTCCGAAATTCATGATGATGAAACATGTATTTGAAAGATTTTTGTGAACTGATGAAACGCATTTCATTTTATTAGGATAAGTCAACACCCAGAATCATGGGATAAAAGGTTCAACCGATCCGCGTGTTGTGTTTGGAAAACTCTTGCATTCAATGCTTGTTATAGATTGATGTGGTATAACTGCTGACATTAATATTGGTGAATTTTTCTCGAAACTCTTACATGAACAGGGCTCGTTCGCTCTATCATAACATGTATTAGTTACAGTAAAATTCTAGAAAATAATTTGATCCCTGCTTTACAAGAAAAAAAACTGCCTAAACTCCACCTTATATTGCTCAGTTTCTTAAACAATTTCACCATCCAACTTTTAGTGAGAATCGTACAGTTAGGAGATGTTTCCGAAATGCTTATTCATCCTGTTCACCTAATTTGAATCCTTGAGACTTTTGGCTTTGGGGAGATTTAAAAATCTGCTCTATAAGGACAAATCTAACTCTATTGTTGGTTTAAAAAACACCATTACTAGACATGTCCTAAAAATTCACCAGGAAACACCAGGTGCTACTGTGAAACATGCTGTCTTGCGTCTACAATATTTGATGGAAATTTAAGTCTCACATATTGAGCAATTATTATAATAATTCATTTCATATCTTTTAACAGGGAAAAATGAGTTATAATTTCAATGCATAAAAATAATAATTTTATTTTATTTCCCCATGCTTAAATATAACAAATGCCATGTTTTTTCTACATACTCCAATTGACTTTTCAAATAATAAGTGGAACTCGAATAATTGGATAACTCGAAATTTTCTAATGCAACTCGGGTTTTTTTTCACTGAAACGTGATCCTTATGGAAAAAACATGAAATATAATTTAATTATATTTTTAGCACTATATACACATATATATATATATACACTGGTGTGCAAAACTTAAGCAACAGGTATGTTTATTGCCATAACTTCACGAGAAATCATCTGAGAGACTTGAAATTCAGAAATGAGATACATCATGTTGTTCCGAAAGAATGACGAAAGCATAATTGCGCAGAAAGGAATACAATGCATATAGTATGGAATCAAACAAAAAAAGGCTTTATTGAACTCATAGTATCGTTACACATGATTGTCTGTCCAAGAGGAAGAACAGCAAGCAGATGTTCCTTAGTATGGGATATGCCCTCCCCTTACTGCAATGGTTGCTTCACACCGTCTCCCCATACTCAGCACCAGATTGTCCAACAGTTCTTGAGGTAAGAGTGCCCATTCCTCAATCAGCATCTGTTTAAGTTGTCGGGTGTTCCCAGGAGGATGTAATCCTGCCGCAAAGCGTCTCCCCAAAGCATCCCACACATGTTCTATTGGATTTAAATCAGGGGAGCACGCCGGCCAATCCATTCGAGTGATATCTTCACTTTCCAGGAGCTCCTCAACAGCATGAGTCCTGTGTGGCCGTGCATTGTCATCCATAAAAACGAAGTCTGATCCAATAGCACCTCGGAACAGACGCATATGGGGAAGGATCACCTCCTGACAATAGCGATCTCCAATTACAGAACCTCTGTCGAAAACGTGGAGCTCAGTCCGCCCGTTCATCATAATGCCTCTCATAATGCCGGTCTCTTTCCGTGATGTTACAAGCGATTCCCAACGCCAGTTGATTTGAAGAGAGGTCGGGACACGGTTTCATCCCAGTAACAACACGGAAAGAGAACGTTTCGGTGGTCCTGGAGTTGTCGTCTGGGGATTGTATTCCTTTCTGCGCAACTATGCTTTCGTCATTCTTTCAGAAAAAAATGCTGTATCTCATTTCTGAATTTCATGTCTCTCAGATGATTTCTCGTGAAGTTATGGCAAAAAACATACCTGTTGCTTAAGTTTTGCACACCAGTGTATATTATTACTATGTTTGAATTTCTTTCAATCTGTTAAGCGGAATACTGGTGAATACGCCATAAAACTCTTAAGTATCTATGTGATTTATTTCACTTACTTTTGCAAATTCAGTACTTATTTTTACTGTTTTTATAAAAAATGAGGAATTTCCTTGATCTACAAAATTTAGAATGATCTTAAGATGTTTAAAGAAAATTATGCCAGTTTCTTTCATTTACGTATTTGTCCCACACATAATATACCCACACATATATTTCACTAATTGTTAATGAATTTTGAATGGCTGTGAAATAAGTAAGTATCGTATTATTGTTTTTGCATTTTATTCTTTCATTAACATTTTTGCTCCTTTTCGTATTGAATTTGGTTTCAAAGAGTTTGAATCTTAAGGAGGAATTGAATTTGAGATTTTTAGTTTTTCTAGATGAAAATCGATAGATAGTTTCTAGAATAATATATTGATAATTTCTAGAATAATAAATAGATAGTTTCTAGATAAAAATTCTTGAAAATAACGGAAATATTACCCATGCTATTAGCAGTGTTTCTAAATATTTTTGTAACGATTTTATACTTTCTTGATTTGAATGATGGCATTTCTAATAATGTTTTTCAATTGGATGTGAATGTGCCATTTCCATTCGTTATTAAAAATTTTCATAAAAAGGAAACATTTTCTTTTTTGTTTATCCTTGATCTGAAACAGGAGACAAAATTCAGTACCTTTATCATTTTGCTATCGCAATACACAAACTTTGATTATATTAAAATTGCCCGTAATCAGGCATTTATGGTAGAGGACAATATTTGTGTTTTATTCTGTTGTAAATACTACAACAATATTGAGTTTGCCATAAGCTGTTGTTACGGATTTCTTTTCTGCCGTCGAGTTCTTTTGATAGTGATAGTGATATGGTGTGGAGAACACAGTCAGCAGGTAGCAGTAGAGAAACAACGACGTTTATTTACAGGAAGAGACGAACACACGGACGACAAATATTTACAGCAGAAACGAACACATGACAGGACACAAAAGCTCATTTCAGTAAACAGCAGTGCACAAGTAGTTATCGTCCACAGACAGAATCCAGCAGGAGAGGTGATCCTGGGAGCTTCGCTCTACCGTCTCTCCAACGGCTGAAATCTCGCTTTAGCTGCCGAACACATAATTCTCACAACTGGATACTACGCTACATATACGTCGACACAGTAGACAATAGGATTCGGCACATAGCAGTTCAGTACTCGCTCCACACAACACTGGTAATTCGTCGTTGCTTCGCTATACTCTCGAAAACTCGTTACTTGTTGGCGACTCCGACTACTCACCCACATGACTTCCCCGCAGCTAGTTAATGATATGTTTAAAGGAGTGCCTAGCCCCTAGGATTGGGGCTTAATCTCCGGTAGATAAAAGGACTTGTCCGAAACCTTGGGTTCAGTAGATGAGGTGAGAGATGCTTGATGAAGATCAAGTTGAGAGTGCCGGCCTTTTATAGTTCTCTGGAGGCGGAGCTAGAAGCATCTAGACCAATCAGGTCGTATCTGAGTGTATCTGGGTTCTTAGTGGATGGATCATGAGAGTTTTCGAACTTTCCACCATTAATCATTTTGTCGCCAAATTCGTAGTCAAGTTGACAAATGGTCGCCAAGCTCTGAGGTCATTGACGCGGCACCCGCTCAGCACGCACAGGACAGATCGTACGCCGGTTTTTCCCCCGATGGGGAAGCAAAATTACAGGTTTGTAACACTATTACTATCAACGTTCATAGAAAAAATTGTAATTAAAATTCCTTCTTTCAAGAATGATGTAATATTTGAATGATTTATTTATTTTTATATTTTTTTGTTGAAAATGAATCTATTGATACTTCAAAAATGTAGCTAAAGTTAGTAATTTGTAAGAATTTTAATTTCATAACTAAAACGTTGTTTGTTTCTAAAAAAAATGAATAATTATTAAAATTAATTTGCCAAACATTCAAATAAAATATTTGACAAAAATTATTATTTAGATCCAATTCTTTTAGAAACTGGTTCAGAATAGAATAAAAAATTCAAAAATGGAAATGATTTCTTAAAAAAATTGGAATAATTTAAGATAAGAATGGGAATGAAATTTGATTTTTTCGTTATTATTGATATTGTAAGAATTAATTGAGATTTATTAATTACTTAGGATAAATAAAAATTCATAATTTCTAAAACGCAAAAAGAATTTGGATCGAGATCCTGCAATTATTGTCTCCTCTTTCATAAAATATTATGTCATTATAAATAAGTTTAATTGGAAAGCAAAGGATTTTGATATATTAGTTCGATAATGCTTTCAATTTGAGTGTCATTTTCTATATATTTAAATATCATTCTGTTTATGAAGCCTTATATAAGAAAATAAATTTCCGTAGATTACATATTAGAGCTAAATCTTACTTGAAGTAAGTAATCAAAGGCCAACTGTTGGTAGAAATAATTATAAAGAAAATTATGAAATTTATTGTAAAATGTCTCATTAAATAGTTTCTTCCACATTTTTTTGACCCGCTTGAAATAAAAAAAAAATATTGATAGTAAAAAGTTCAAGAGTGAGCAAGGGATCGTTAGATTTTGTTGTTCGCCCTTTATTATTTTTTTTAAAAGAAGGACTATTTCAATGAAAGAAAACGAAAGACGTCATTCAGTTTTAACATTTCAGTTCATTTGAGCGTATCCAAGCGAAATCTATCGCAAGTACTGAATTAGGTTGTAATTTCTAAGAATGAATTGCAGGGTTTCAGAAAACCTTTTCTATCTTATTCCCAGCAATTTTCTTTGAGAAGAAAAATGGTGTAGACTTTATGAAGGAAGGCGTATCTAAGATGATCCCGAGCTAGAAGCTGAAATTTCAGTTTCCCTTTAACTTAGTCCGAGGATTTATGGTTTAGAATCTCTGTTTTATTAAGTGCAAGTACTTTCTAGAGCGTACATTTTTAATTCAAAAGATATTTCTTATTTAAGTAAGTTCTTCAGCATTTGAGCATCTATCATTGAAGTTCACTTTTTTGCGAAATATATCTCTACGGCACATATTCCTTTACAGTACAGTAGAGATATAGGTTTGGCTTTGAATAAATAAAAACACACATTGTACACTGGAAATGGAAGAACTCCTTCGTCGATTTCTTTGTGAATACAGCTTTCCTCGTTGAATTTTCTAAATCTTCTCAATTCAAATTTCAGTGTCATTTCCCTTCAGCTATTTCACAGATTCCTCTTGTATATTATTTCAGATTGAACATTCAGAGTAGAGTCTCTTTTCAATGGTCATTTGAGAGAAATACAATAATGGTTCGATATAATATTTTGTTATGAAAATCCTGCTAATATAATATATTTTTATTGCACCTTTAACAATTTAATATTAAAGAGACAAGAAGTCATATGCGCACATAGAATACAAATAAGGTTGATATAAAAATGGATGAAACAAACATTTTTTCAGATGGAGCATTTTTTCAGAAACATATCTCGTATAACCCATGGTGGTTTTTTCTAATATATACGCATATTTTGTTCGATTATGATGAAAGCATTAGAATGAATTCCCGTTATTTGTTCGTCTAAGGGAATGATGGAATGGGAGGGGATCTGCTGAATGTCATAGGTTTGAAGAGCACCAGTTGTTTAAATGAAAATTTGTTTTAGTGAATAATGATGCGTTAAGACTGCCAAGTATCAAATAAAAACTATGTATACTATATACCTATCTCTGAGTTGATCATTTTAGGGATCAGAATTTAACAAAAAATGAGTTCAATGGGAGCTTGGACGTTCTACTTCTGCTACTGAATTGGACTACTAACCTGCGTTCATTTTAAAATGCTTTTCTAAATTTTCGATATTTTCTTTTAGGGTCTTATAATACTCAACCATTTTTATATTTATATACTCAATTCCCGATTTTTCCAGACGTAATTAGGGATACAATGATCATAAATTACTTCAAACTATAAACAAAAATATTTTATAGTTGGGATGGTTTATATGCGATATTCCATGAAATAGAATATATTTTTATTGAAAAATTAGAAAAAAAAAGTCAGTACTTTGTGGGCGTTGAGAACAGGTGACAAAGTATATTCTGAGGCAATAAGCAAGAGTTTCTAATCATTTCAAATACATTTATTATTTGTAAATTAGCTCGTTATTGTAATCAAAATCCAAAATACGTGTTCCCAATCACCCCTTTCCCCCCCCCTCAGTTATTACGGTATTGGGGTAATTATGAACGTTTCTGCAACGGAGAATAGCAAGTTAATGAATTAATTTCGTAAAATGGCATGGTTTAATGTGTGACCCTTAACATGATTAAACGTTTACATAAGTTATAGGTGTATTTTCTATCTCATAAGATAACTTTAAGTCGGAAAAAACGAAAATGTGCGTGAAATTCGTTTCTAAATATTCAAATTAACTCGATTATTTTTTTTAAGTTTATACAAATATGCACAACCGTATCATCATTGCATTATTTGCTATCCTGCTCTGCTATTCTGCTTGTTGTAGTTTAATTAATTATAGGCTTTTAATTTTTGAATTTCAAATTAGTACACTTTCTGCTTCATTATTATGATTTCAAAGGAGTTTTTCCAAATTTATTTTTACAAAAAATGTATTGAAATCTCAGGAGCTTTGCATTTAAATTCTCTTTTGCACAAATTTAAAAAAATGCTTTTAGCAAAAATTTCAACAATTTATTAGAAGAGGTTTACATATAGTTCAAAAAAGAACAACAGAAAAACATGTAATTCTTCTCTAAGTTACAAATATCATTTTACGAATGATTCCAAAACAAGCTAATGGAAGATGGAATTTCATTTCACATGCTTTATTAAGAAAATACGTAGGGAAGAACGCGATCTGAATAAAGCTCCAAAATCAATAAAATAATGTATTGCCATCGAAAAAATTTAAATGTACAGAATTTCATTTCTCTATAAGATTGAGAGATGAATGAAAAATCAGTTATATAGTCCAGTCTTTGTAAACATGAAACAAATGAAGTGCGTAGGAATGTTTTTAGAGGGATGTTATTTTAATAAATGTACAGTACTGTTATATTTCCATATAACAGTGCATGAAATGACAGTAACGTATCAACAAATAAAATGAAACACAAAAGTCTTGCGATTATTGTTCAGTTATTATATGACGTTATTAACATTAGAAATACCTCTTTGATATACTTGTATTTTTCTCATTTAAACCTTCATACTAAATGTTTCTATTTGTTGTCTTTAATATTCAATAAACTGCATTAGATTCAAAGCAACTGATAATATGAATTTCCTATTTGATGTCTGAAAGTGGGTTTGCGCTTAAAGATTACCATGTGGAGAGCTCATGAAATAAATGATATAGGAAGACGTCCTCATTTCCGTAAATAAACATAAATAGAGAATTTTTTGTTTTATTATACTTTATGGTTGAAAATGTCATGAGCATTCTACACAGAAATCAGGAGAATTCTCATTTCTATAAGAATCGATCAGAAAGCCTGGGATAGTATTATTGGTAATGTAAAGAGGTATTTCTGAAGGAAGCTTTTATTCTTACTAGGTAACAGAATAGACAATTTTTGGTGGGCCATAATAACAGATGCATGAATACGGGAAACAGATTATGCTCATCTACGCTGTACCGACTTGTAGAATAATACGATGAACATAGAATTACAATCCTTTGGGGAAACCGCGATAATTCCCCGATCGAAATGTATTCTACCATCTACTGGAATTTTCACATTAAGGCGCTATTTTTCTCATATTTAATTGTATAGAAAATTAGAGATATTTGTTTAAATTATGGTAATTACTATGATGTACAGCATACACACACTATTATTTATACAGCCTTATATTAAAAGGTTTTCTACCAGAACAAGTTCTGCATAGTATCTCGAAAAATATGAACTTAGAATTTTTTTTATTAGATTCTTATGAAAAGACTGAAATACCGGTTGTTATAATAGTACAATCCGTCTTTCAAAAAGTGATACTTTTTTTGTTCTAACGCTTAAAAAAATAGAATGATCATATTTAGGTTGATCATGTTTGTTCTTCTAATATAAACTTCAATAAATACTAACTCATTTAACTAATTAAAATTAAAACTGACTGCCTAGTAAACAATTTAATTTAACTAAAAATTTACCACTTTTTCTAAACTTATTTTTATTAGTGTACTTAAAATTGAACTTCTAAATGATGATTAAAGAAAATAAGCCACTGAGAGAAACACTCGACTGTTGGGAGAAGCACTCGATTTTGAATCCTTTTATAATATTCATTATGATTTGATTTCTGTATAATATAGTTTTCAGCTGTTTGCTGTTTAACGGATGTACTTCGACATCCTACTTTTGAAGATAAAATCATTTTGAATTATATTTTCACCTTTTAGCGCACAAATATAAATGTGATTTCAAAAAACTATTTTTTTCTTTCTTTTTTTCTATTAGATATATTTCATAATTTATTATTGTAAATATTACTTAATACTAAAATAATTTTGTTCTCACATTTATGAATATATGGTGTCATTCATGTTGATCTAAACTTCAGTAAAAAATAATCAATTAACTAATAATTAAGTTCTTCAAGGATTACAGTATTGAGAACTATTAAATGAGTGATACAATTATTACAATATTTCATTTTTATATGGGTGAAACAAGTCAAGCTTAAATCAGATTCAGCTTATGAAATCTTTAGTGTGATGGTAACAATATGCATACACCACAGTTAACAATCTCATTCAGTTTTGAAAATTATTGAATTTATACATTTAAGTGATTGTAAAATATATGAGTAATGAAATTAAATGACCAAGCACCGGAAAAAAAGGTAAAAAACCCATTGATCCATGCTTTTCAAGTTTTAAAGAAATGGCATGAAATATCTAAATGAATCGGAAAATTATATCGTGCTCATTTATTATTATTTAACTTTACATAGTTACAAATTTTAAAAAAAAATCTAGCTTTTAACCTTTTTATAACATGACTGAGTTCATACGAAAATTTCGCGGTTTTTCATAGCTCAGTCTATTTGGAGTCAACCCCACTGAATTTACTGTAAAGCTGACATCACTTCGCTCCCCATCAGGTGATATTTTAATACTTCCATTCTGACCAGTAAAACCGAGCTGGGCTGCCAGCATGAGCATAACTTTCATGCATTTCATTTTCAAATTCAATAATGTTTTTTCTGTAGGGAATTGCTGCATGCATAGATTCCACTTCATAGTTCATCAGAGTCAGCTTTGTAATTTCCAGACGGATTAAAAATATTGCCAGAATGCTTCGAACTAATATTGTAAGAAATTCACTGTAAGTCCATGTTTATCATTTGGTGAACTTTAATGATTTATTTTATAAGAAAATTATAAATTTAATACAAATAAGGTTTTAAAATTTATCTTGCATTAAAAGATAAATTAATATGTGTCAATTATTTTTCTCGCTTAAATTTTAATTTTTAATTCACCATTTAAAATGCTATGAAATATTGAAATAGATTCTTGTGGCTTTTCTTGTCAAATTAAGAGAATAATTTAATCAGTAATTAAGTTCTAAAAATGGTTCATTGTCATTGATAATACAGAAATGTACAAAATCACAGATTCCTATTACATTATGAAGCGAGTGAAAAATCGATTACACTTTTGCTTTACTACAAAAACATGAAAAATGGATTTCAACTATATTTGCCGATTTATTAATACTGAATCTTTCAAGACATAATGACATTTCAGACTTACTTACTTTAATTCCCTTTAAGTGACTTGACTTCTTGATTTGATATTTGCTGAAGAAAAAAGGCTATTAACCGAAAATTTGAGAAAAATAAAATCAAAGAAATAGTTAATTTGGTGTTTATGATGCCATAAATATAGTAATAATTTGTAATGTAGCATTGAACGACTAACTTTTTCAGTTGAAACTATCCAGATAAATTTTACAATAGAAGTTAAAATCACACCCTCTAAAATACTATTAAAAGTAAATATAATGCAAAAAATACTTCTCAAGCAAGTAATTCCGTCAGACAATAAATCTGTAGGGAATTCGGTGTGAACCATCAAATGATATATGTACTTCAATCTCTAGATATAGACTACAAATATGCTCGGTGTTACTTTTCAAGCGATGAGCTTAGCTCGAAAGAAACGTTTTGAAAGGAGTGCTAAATGCCAAAAAATGTTCTTATTTTATCAAATACTGTAGTTGCATTTAATTCTGATCACTTTTTGGCATCGAAAAATATTATTACAAGTAAATCTGGAAAAAAGACTGGAAGTAAGTGGTGACAAAAAACATTATCAGAAAAAATGATTCTGTTATATTAGTAAATTAATATAGATTGTCAATTAATATTGGTATTTAAACGAAAATTAAACTATAAAATTCTGAATGCATTTTTTAAAGACTGAAATGGAAAAGTTTGTGGTGTGAAGGAAATCAGTAAAGTGAAAAAAAAAAAAAAAATACTACATCTGGGAATAAAAGTTTTTAATTTTTGAGAAACATTAATGCCCCCTCCCCCCTGAAATTAGATAAAAAAATTCAATTTTCAAATATATTTTACTAATATCTACAATAAAAAGATTGTACTTACCTTCATTTTCTATGTGCTTAAATTTTTACCATTGGTGAAAAAAAAAACTGTCAATATTTTATTTCACCAAAAATATTTATTTAAAAGATCTGACAACATATCAATAGGTAGGAAACAGATAACAATTTACAATACCTGAACAAAAATAAGGTTAAATAATAAAATTACTGATTTTGTGTATTTTTTACTCTCTTATTCAATCTTTCAAATATTTTCATAAAATGCTTAAGTTATGTTTCAAAAGCATCTGTAAGATAAAATTTCGTATTACACACAGAATCTATGAAAGTGTCAATCATTAACGCCAACTTCTATAAACTGTTATTTAAACAATAATTCTAACATATACTTATTAATGTGGAGTCCCGAATAAAAATTGTGCTACCTAATATGCCACGCTGCTGATAATAGGATATCACAAATCCTTTTAACGTGGATAATATGATAAATCTGAACCAAGAATACTCTGAATCTCTGGAAAAATTTTTGGAACGAAGAATCTCTGGAAAGTAACATCTCATGATCTAATTAAGAAATTGGTGTAATAATCATAACAGAAGATATTTTCGGTTGAATATAGTCGGGTTTAATGAATAACGTTAGGAAAATCTGGAGCTCATATTCTTCAGTTATTCTCGTTTTCTATAATTATTCAGTAATGCGTGTTGAGGTCCTCAGTTTAATAACTCTCCACTCATAAACCCAAAATATCTAGTTTTGAAAACAGAATATTCCACCATTTTCCCCCAGAGGTGACTTGCAGGGTGACTTCTTACTTTTTGCAGGATATTAAATCCTGAAATCTCTTTCATAGCATACTGAACCTGGTAGCTTGTCTTCTAGATGTTTTCATTTTATAGAGATTCAAAAAGAAAATTTTCAGTTAGGAAACAGATGCGAATATATTTGGATGTAAAATAATAACAAAAAACAGAAAAAAAAATCAGTGCATAATTTAGAAACATTTAAAACGTGGTATGCTTTGAAAAAGAATTATAAGCGTTTATTTAGTTAAAGCGATGGATTCTTTAAAACATTATCCATTGCTTTATAAGTTAATTCTGTAATTATTTTACAGAATGCAAATTCGAAATTATTATAACTATCGTAACTAATAAAATTCGAAGATTATAGCTATCTTTGGGAGGGGAATGGAAAATGTTTATTGAACCGCATTTGGAAAGTGCTTAAATGTTTCCAAATACCTTTAAAGCGCACATTGAGCTAGTTTATCACTTTATTCTGTTTCCAAAATATTTTTATAGCGGTACACCCCAAATGTTGTATTAGTCATTCTCTCTTTAATAAAAGCATACTGATTTTTTTTAATGATATTGGCCTTCTTAGGATTTAGTGCTTTTTAAAAATTTTTTCCGTTATAAAGATATATAGTGTTTCTACTTCAAGAATATCCCAAGAAATATCCAAGAATATCTTTTCAATTCATGATTTTGAGGATGAAAACCAACTTGCTGTAATCAAAATAAGTTTTAAAAACTCGGTAAATTTTCGACAAAAATGTTAATTTTAACCTTAAAAGTCTGTGCAACATTTATAAATGTAATAATAATAATAATAAAATAAAAAAACTCAAATTATGGAAATTAACTTTTTGCTTTAGAGATTTATTTAGGAAAGAATTTCAGTTTCATAGCAGCACCCTATTACTTTATAAAGAAAGCAAATGGGTTAATCAGTTTACATAACTATTTCATTGATTGATGTTTTTCCTAGAATGCAATGAGAACATCTGTCATTTTTCTTTGATAATAATTGATCAAACAGAAAATACATTAGATAATGGAGGAATATTAGATTTCAGATAAAGCATTTTTATAAAAATTCTTAAATTGGTATCTTTCAAGAACCAAAGAAAGCTTTCTATAAAAAGCTATTTATAAGGTCAAAATATGTTGATCAATGAAATTAAGTTCCCATTTACATTATTTAATTGATTTTGTTTACAAGAATTGGAAGCGAATGTACTGAATTAGTAATTTAAAGTAGTTTTCTCTATTTTATGCTTTTCCCAGTCTTTGTTACAGACCAAACAATCCCACTGGACAAGAAAAGAACGAACACAAAGAGAAAACATGACAGTTAGTGAAAGAAATATTCCTTAGTCAGACAAAACAGAATTATAGTGCCTCTGCCGTTAATTATAGAATTGGGATTCATTAAACCGTTCGTGAAATCTTTGTTTGAATTAATTTTATTTAAAATCCACATGACTTGGTCTGCAAAAAGATGAAACTGAGTTCGAGAATAGGCTGGTGAGGAGCAATTACAATCTGTCCTATATCGAAGACAGTATAATTAAAATATAAAATAACTGAAGTGAGAGTACATTTGTATGACACACACAAGTTGAAACAAAAAGGGGTGAAAGCTGGTCAATCCTCCTAATGAGAACAGAGGTTATTCAATGCATCATTAGTTCAGAGTAGCGAAAATAGGGAAAATTTTAATTGATAAGCCCCATAAAGAGTCAAGCAATTTAATAGTAAAATTTAAAATCTCATGTCTGACAAGATTGCAATATTTAAATATGCTTCGTTTTTCAAATGAGAATTTTCCAAATTTTCAAATGAGAGACAAAATCAAGGAGTATGAAAAATTTCTTTAAATAAATAGTCTGTTAGTAGGTCAAAGTACTGCAGATTGTAGTATTTATTTTTAAATGGTGATAACTACAAATTGTCTAATTGAATTCCCGACCCCCGATATGAAAACCCTTAATCAGGATAATCCTTACTTCTGCAAATATAGAATAAAATATGTCCATTTTAAGACCCTCAAAGGACTACAGGAGTAGTGATGTAATTAGGGTGGGAAAGGCAGGGGGCATGAATTGTGGAATATATCAATCACATTTAAGAAAAAAGGACCTCCTTTTACTCTTATTTCCCAAGGCTAAAATAAAATTTCTTAAAAACAAGAATGAGGTTTTTAATCTCTTGATATATGTCCGAATTCAAATCACTCTCCGTGCTCTAACTTCGTTTCTGATGTTCATAATTAAATCATGAATGTTTGAAAATAAATTTTAATTAGTAAGGAAAGGAAAAAAAGTCACCATGATACAAATAAATCGTTGAAGTAATGTTTGATATTTCGATAATAGTGGGAAATCCGTCTTAGTATAAATCAACTCAAAAGGTCAGATTTTTTTTCCTCAGAAAACTTCTATCAAGCAACAAAATAGGGATGACTGTTTTGAAATAGCTAATAGGTAGCTTAGAATTGTTATAATATAGTATTAGTTCATTTCTTTATTATTCAGCATAAAAATAAAATATTATTAAAGATCTCACAACAAATTATTTATTTTTTATCTATTCAATGATAGTGATATCAATTGCTGAATGATATTCTTAAATTTAGATCGAATGCTTCCAAATTCTTAAAACTTCAAACGTCTTTAAAACCTTTTTTCGGTCTCACGTCATTGACATCCAACAGCTTCATCAATATGAATATGATACTCTAATGCAGGATTATTTGATGCATAATTTGGAAGAAAATGCACTTATTTTTGTCGATGTAGTTGCATTTAAATGTTTGAAACCTGTTTTATTAACACTACACCTTTTAAAATTCTTTTATTAAAACCTCAGGATAAATGAATTAAAGTTTATTAATACAAACATATCAAATTAATTTAATTAAAAATGGCCTACACTGACAGGAAAAGAAGGAAATAAATTCATAATGATGTCCATTCATGAGTAGAAATTTAAGTTTTCCTTCCGATCTCTTAATACTGCTAAAAGTTAAGAGTTTCTTTTAGGTTCTTTTCTTTTTAAATACTGCATTTTCTGAAATGAAAACGGAAGCCGTTTAAACCAAACCACGTCACTTAAATCTCTTTCATCCGCAAAAATTAAGCATGATGCTTCACTGAAAACCGTGAAGAAGTTAGCTGAGTAGTAAAAAAAAAATCCCTTCCTCTCTTAACTAGGTTTTAGCTTGCTGCTTTTACTCTTTTCATTATCTTTTTCTCCTTTTCTTTCTGGTGACATGGGTATGGGGTAAAGCATTTTGTTTGACACTTCACTGTGTCAATAATGAAGGTGCCAGTTTAAAGGGACAAGGAAGCTGAAGAAAGTAGAGAGAAAATTGCACTAAAACACCCCACCTTTACTCACTCTGAATCAGAGCTCATTTGCATTACCTCTTGAATCCTTATTGATGTCTGCACCTGAAGGAGAGCTCAGCAGATTTCCAAAAAGGCCAGATACTTTTTATTCTAAATTTCTTTTTTGTGAAAAGAGAGTAGCAATTGGAACAAAAAGATCTTTTCTTTTACTTTCCAGCACCCCATTTGAATTTTTTTCGCAAGCTATTGTGATGAGCGGTATTTAAACGAGACCTGGGAAAAATTATTTCTTTAAATGTATTACTGTCCTAAGAAAATAATAAAGAAACCGGATTGTGCAAGGTTAATAAATAAATTGTAGCGTGTTAATCGGAGAGAAAGGTTACTTGAATGTCGGTCACCGCTGTTCTATTAATTTATTTTTTACGGTATGTTTTCTTTCTTATCGCTTTTACATTAATGAAATTTAATATCAATCAATAAAAACAATGAAAGTTTCTTAAAGGAAAAAGGAAGCATTTTTTATAATTTTTTTTTCATTGTCACACTAAGAGAAGAAATCAATCTGAATCAAAACATTTCCTTTTTTGAATAGAATAAGATTTCAAATTTTAAGTGAGGATCTTCTGCTGTCAAAATTATTTACTACTTCTTTTAAAATAGTTTTCCACATCAATAATAATAATAAAAAAATTGAGTAATTTCAGTTTGTAAAATTTCTGTTTTGAATCGTATGATTATTTGAATTTGAGCTAAAAAAAAAAAAATTTCCTTTATTTTTTGTAAAAATGACATCTTAACAAATTTTGTTTTGGATCAAAACGTGTGAATCTTTTAAAATCATGTAAATAGGCAGTTTAAAGAAGTCTATGTAATGAAAAACATTTTATCGTTAAGTTATTTTTCCTCGATAATACGTTTTTTCCTTTCAAGTTTCAGACTTCATTAGAATTCTAAAAATGTTAAAATATGCTTTCAAAATTTCTTTGTAAAATATTTCATTCAACAGAATCGGGACATCAATGAAGGTAGTTTGTGCTTTTTAAATAAAACATTCATTTGTATAATTTATATTTTCTGTATTTGTTGAAATGTGTTTGATTACAGTATTCAATCGATGACGGTTCTACTTAAGTATTTTGAAATATTGGTTGCTTATTTACCTTTTCTTCATTTTATTCCTTTCTGATATAAAATTTCCCGGTTAATATCTCGCCTTACTGTTTTCAGAATTCAAAGACCGAAAGGCCAAATATCTGGAGCATAAAGCTAAATTATGAAATCTTTCCCTTTTAAAAGTAATTATGAAGAATAAGATACTACATAATAAAATATTTTTATGTTCCATATCCTTCAATATTTCTTTTAATATAATTAGATTGACTCTATAGTAGATTCGTATTTACGTAATAAGAATTACGAAGAGCTATTTGAAATGTTTATTATGCTGTTCCAAATGCATACTTTTGAAAAATTACAGCTTTCAGTTGTGAGTGGAGAGATTTTAATGATATATGTGGAAAAATGACCCCCAAAAGAATATTGCTTGTCCTGTCGTGTAATGTTATGCACAAAGATAAATAAGGTATTAGCTTAAAGGTTGCGGATAATATATTTATTTAACAAATGGGAAAAGCAGCTTACATTAGTATTCATTAATGCATTAAGCGACATAACTAAATGCATGTCTTCACGTTATATAAAATACCACACATAATCTGTGACAGTTTAATATCTATGATTAAAAACCATTCGTAAGACTTTTGATTCAGCACAGAATTACTCAGCATTACTCATTACATTTTTTTTTAAATTTCACATTAATGTTTCAATTTAGTTGTTTGCAATTTTTAATGTTGGCTAAGTCTTTACGAAAGAACATAGATGGAAGAAGAATGTCTTATATTCTGAACTGAGCAACTTTTACCTAGCATTAAAACATAGCTACGATAACTTATGTAACTGTCTTTGTACTTCAAATATTGGGGATTTGAATCCCGAATGCACCTTCTAGATTCTACTGTTGTGTTCCATTTGTTTTGGTAAGGTTCTATCAAATCACCATATCGTTTTCAAGAAATCTTATTTGAGAAACTGGAAAATTCATATCTTTCTCAAAAAAAAATCACAGAAATATTGTGTTTAAATCTGGAGGAAATTAACTATTGAAGAAATATTAAAGTGGCAACATGAGTTACATTAAATTCCGTTTAAATAAACGCAATAAAAAATAACTGAAAAATTCAAATATTGCATTTTCATAACATAAGAATAATTACTTAGACTTCCAAAGAATTTCATTTCTTAAGCCGGATAAGATGTTTATATAAGATTAAAAACTATTTTTTAAAATAATGATAAGAAGATAATTGTTTATGTGTTTGAAATGTACATATTTCTTATTTAAAAAATTTTAAGCTCAAACAGTGTATCTTATTGTCTTTCATAAAAATTATACTTGCAAGATAACTAAGCGAGCTTAAATATAGACATTTAATATTTTTTTAATTTAATTTAATTATAAAAGGATGAAACAAAATATCTCTTTAGATAAGCACAAATTCAATTCTCATTAAAATAAAAATGTTAAAAAGTTTTAATTTGACAAAGAATTTTTTTTTCGAATTTATGATAATGGAGTATTATAATTGACTTCAACTATAATAAAAAGAAGAAATTAAGGTTAGGCTTTGCAGCTGTGAAGGCTAAATTGAGAGAGGGATCGGTGGATTAATTATATTTTTATGGCCCAAGCCAGGTTTGATCATTCTGCGTCGAGCATAAGGTATTTAATTTAAAATAATTATATCTTCTTTAGTAATAAAAGAAAACAAATAAGAAAAAGAGAACCAAAACAGCAAAGTTTAATCAAGTGAGATTATCAAATCCAATTTCGGCAATAAAATAAAGTAATTTTATTTACGGTGCATCTCATAATAGGTCTTCCGGGCTAGAGTGTTCATTATTAATGGGTTTCATTCAAAAATATTAAAATTGGTGCATTCGATTAAAATTTTTCTTATATAAAAATCGTGTTGAAAAACATGCAACAGAGGTTTTTTGTTTGAAATCCGTTAATTAATAAGTGTACATAATGTAAACTGTCATTAACGGGATCGTTCCAACTTTGTGCTATTTCTTTTGGAGATTAAATTTAATATTCTGATCGGCATTGTTTGGAGAAACGAGACAGTTTTTCACAAAAGCAGCTGATTTTGATACTCGATCTACCCTTTCATTTTCTACTATGCTTCCATCTCCAAGGATCAAAATATATGTCTATCCGTTGTATTTAAAAAAATAATTCAACTGTCGGAATGTAAATTGTATTGATATATGTAGAAAGCTTCAATTTTGGAGTTTGCAAAAATAATCCATATTTTTTATCTTTATTGTTTGTACATCTATCAGAATAACATAAACTTCTATTTCAAATGTTGAACACTAATCTTGTAATTTTCAGGTATTAATAAACGGTTAAAAATAGCTACAGAGCTCATATGGTGCATTATTTATATCCATAAGTAAAGAATATTTCAATGGCATTATACGGAAGGAAATAATTGAAAATAATCTGATTCAGGGGTGGAAGATTAAGAATGATTGCTAAAGTAATAAAATTCTGGTATATTCATTTCTAAAAAGGAACTTTGGTAAAATTTCCCCTTTTTCCATATCTAAGCATTGCAAAAAGATGGCATTTCAAGCCTGAATGAAGGCATTTATGTATATTTATTTACATAAAATGTGCTGAAAAAAGAGGGTTTAGAATCTTGTTATACATTGGGTGTTCACTATTGTTTTTATTTTAAGATAATAATAAAAAGAAAGTTTCTGTTGTCTGTATTGTAAATATAGTACTTTACTCTGACGTTGACAAATTATGAAAGCTCTCGATGAAAACTTTAATGCTAAATGATATACAGGATCTAGTATCGAAATTTCTGATCTGTAAACAGATCTATAGGTATAGATCTATATGATTGTACAGATTTATATGGATCTGTATAAATCTATATTATAGTATATGATCCATCCTATACTATGATCCAATTTTGGCAAAATAATAGATTTACGTATATATTTTTTGGAAGGATTGAAAATTTGCCCTCATCATGAGGAACATTCATATCTTGTCATATATCTTTGGCAATATGAACATTCATATATTCATATTTCCAAAGTTGCTAAATCCTATTTAATTTAATAATAAATAAAACTAATACAATTCTCAATAAAACACATCGCATTGTTGAAATAAAATCTACGTGCATTTGAAATGTTCTCGTAATAAGAAATTTTAATAAAATTGATAGGCTTGTTGGGGAATCTATGCTATTCCAATCTTTTAAAATGCCATATCATAAGCTTGGTCCGTATCAAAACAAGATGCCAGTTTGTTCCCAAAATATCTCTTCCAGTAATTTCTAAGATTATAACATTATCAATAGTACCTCATTCGTATCTAAAACTAATTTGAAGTACGATAAAAATCACTCTGTTCAAAACAGTGGATTAAGCGAGAATTGATCATTCTATCCATTGGCTTATAATGTCACTCATTAAGGCGATTGGTTTATAATAAACAGTAGTCTGCAGTTCTTTTCCTTGTTTGAGAATAGGAAATCCACCATCTTGTGCCATGCAACAGCGTCTCAATTAAATTCTATTAAAATTATTAAAAGAATATGTTTAAAAAATTTCCTTAGTTTTTTAAGTATATTATGATAAATTTTGAGTGAACTTATTGATGATGAGTGTGATAAAATTTGCTAAAGCTACTTTCAATTCATGCGGAATGAAAGAGCGGTTATCTGTTTCTGCCGATAAAAAAAATTAACAATTTTCTGCTTTTACTTCGGTTTTTATTTTTCAGCTTCTATATGCTTTTGAAAAAGATTTACCTAAGGTATCTGTATTGTAATTAGTACCCGATATAATTTATCGATTATATTGTGGATTATATTTATTTTAATACTTTTGAGCCTTTTCTCAAATTACTTTCAATTTTATGTTTATCTGAATCAAAACGAATTATTTTGTGAATTGTTTCCCTTATTTTGACATTTTATTCTACTAATTAGAGTTTCAACTTGTTTGAAGGTCTTGTAGTAATTAGGTAGCTACGAAAGTGATTGCAAACTTTATTTAGTTTACAATTAACTTTTGCATATACACAATTTCACCATGGCTTACATTATGAGGCGATTCCTCCGACGTTCTAGTATAGATTTATCAATTTTTGTTAATGTATGCGCCATAATTTCAGTCTCCTGAAACCGTCATTTGTCTGAATCCTATTTAGATTTAATTGTGAATAAAAGATAAATTGTTACTAAATGACTTTGTCGAATATGAACTCTACAGGTCTCCCAGGGATTCTGATGGAATTGCCAAAATGTTTCCGTTTGATATCAAAATGGTTACTAATATACAGATTATCTTCTACTGTAAAATTCTATCTAGTTGAAATAGACAGAGATCATGTTGGTAGGTCCACTGTATGGTATGTTCGATTTATATGATGAAAGTAATTGTTTCTGCTGTCATTTAAAATGCATAAATTATGATTTATAATAAGATTTTTCCATTTGGAGGCCTCTAAAAATTCAGACATTTTTTTACCAAAAATCAACTCTGATTCATATATAGTAAAAGAATAAAAAAATTGGGGAGTTGGAGTTAATATAAAGGCTTTTCAAATTCCTTCTGATTCACTGTTTAGCTAGGTAGTAAGTGTAATACATAGACTATACCAAGTAAGTTAATGGTGACTTTGATTTCACCTGCTTAAATGGATGTATTTAAAGGAGTAGTGTTAAAGGGGAAAGTCGGTAAAAAAAAGAGTAACTTGACCAATTTTATTTGAATTTATCTTCTCGGATTATATGATATTTAGCAATTTTTTCGCCAGCGTCAGGAAGGAGATGAATTTGTTGCATATAACATGAGGTTTTTTATGATTATTTTCAAGTCATCAATAACTCCATGCTATTACATGAATAGTTGTTCTCATATCTTCGAAACATTGCAAAGTTCAGTTTGTAAGTTTCATTTGGAAGTATGTTTTAGATTGGAAAGTATTTAACTGATAATTTTAGCTTAATGGCAATTCACCTATAATTTGATTTATGCATTTGTTTTACTTTAATTTTTTATAATTGATTTATTTTTGTTACTAACAGATGAAAAGAAGATGTTTCAAATTAGAGAATTTTGTTTCGAAAAGTTATTGTGTTTGCAACTCAAAATTTCAGTTATTATTCTCATGCATTCTTTTGTTGGTTTTTTTTTAACTTGAATATCCTGTAGATAATTTGAGGGATTCTGAATTAAAAAGACGTCCATGAACTAATTTTTTATTACTGTTGTGGAATTTTCTCCTACAAAGTTAAAATCGTCAATCTATCATCCGTAGGGTTACTTTTCTCTCCCTAGTTTAACCCTCTAGAAGTTTAAAAGTAATCAAGATAATCTAGTGTAAAGTCTGAGGATATTCTAGTTAATTTAGTCAAATAAAGAAGGACCTAGAGCAGTATATTTATATTATGATTTGTTTTTCAGTATGAGAGTAATTTCGAAAAATACTTGATTATCACATACATTGGAAATTTCCATGTTTTACTTCATTCCATTCAAATAAACCTAAGATTTAACTTTCGAAACATCAACTCATTGCTTTATGAATGCCTCATTTAGCTTATTATTCAATGTAATATTTTATAGTTCAGAATCATTCATAAATGATTAATCGATCAAAAAAATTAATTTTGAAAACGTATTCATAACTTGGTTTTACTATCATAAGCGACATTTAGTATTACGTTTTACATCATTAGTATAATTTTCAAAATTCCATAGGGGACAAAATAAATTTTAATTTTTGTTTCCTAAGATCATAGATCCATTATTCAAGCTGCATGTGAAGTCACGAAAAAAATGAGCCATTCACCTTTATTCTTATATCGATTATAGTATTAAAATTAAAAATACCATTTTAAAACTAGTAATGTATACTAAAAGGTGATGTTCTTAGGGGATTCCTTCATAATTAAAGTTGCACAAATTTTAAATTTTCTATGGCAACCTTTTCTTATTCCCTTTTTGATGTCATAAATTCACCAAGAAAAAAAATTAACATGTATACACATTTTTATTAATATACCTCAATTACATTGGTAAATATTTGAAATTTTCCGTTAACATGTTGTCTCCATTTTTAAATAAAAAAATTAGATATTCTCTAAATGTCGACAATAGTATTTTTTTTATTTTTATAAGTATTTTCAAAGTTAAAATCGGTTGCTACTTCATGCATGGCAAAATATTTACAATGAAAGTTTCTGGAAAAAGTTTGATTCCTTCTCACAAACACAGAAATATACAAGAACATTAAACGTTTTATTTAAATTGCACCTAATTCTTAGTCACCACTATACTGAAAGCATCGAAATGGAATGTTTTGTTGCTTGACAGAAATAATTAAATTTCCATGTAATTATATTGTTTAAACTTATTAATTTTAGTGTTCAAATTGACATCTAACCTAAAGAGAGAGAGAGAGAAAGAGAGAATAACTGATTTTTATTCTTTTTTCACTTTATTCCTTCATTTCTTAATCAGTATATGCTATTCCTATAATCATTGCTTACTACTCATAGCATGGCATAATATATCACATTACTTTACAAGCATTTTCTTCTATGCCTTAACTGCAATTTAGCACCCTATACAAATGATCTTTGATTGCGAAAGATTTCATTATATGTCGATACAAACACAAGATATATGCTTGCTACTGATGTGGAATGCAAATCGCAGAAAGTCATTTTTAAACATTTTTTCATTTATT
>JAPMOR010096416.1:1186290-1209222 GCA_026543865.1 Argiope aurantia | reverse complement strand
GGAGATTCGTCAATATCTCGAGTTCGAATTTTTTGACGATTACTATACTTTCTACTACACATAAGAGAGAGTACAAAACCAATGAAAGCGAATTATATAGTTTTGTGCAATAACTGTAATGTATGAATTTTAAATGCTTTCTGGCCGCTTTTAGGCCTGAGCAGATTCTACTGCTATTGCAATGTATTTGAATTTCAAGCTGATGATTTTTTACAAATGAACATGGATTTTTTTAAGTTCATACAATTAAGCATCAATTTAAGTATCCGTATTTTATTTTTAGTAAAAGGAAGTGATTCTTTATAGAATAATTATTACAACAACAAGCATTAAATCCATTTACTTTTCAATCGCATGTCACTGTGTTTACTTGCAGAAAAAAAAAATACTGCAAAAAAAAAAAAAAAATTGTGTTTCGAAAAATGAGTTTTAAAAACAGCTCTAAAATATCATGTTTTGCACTTTCATAGTATAAAAACACTATATTTTTGTATTCCGAACATTTTTCTTTATGAATGCAAACTACATAAGGTGACACAATTATTATCTACAATAATAAAATGAAAAAATGCATTGACAGTGGAAATAAATAGGATAAAAAAAAAGAGCACAAAACAAATTATCTATAATGTAACGGCTTTTGATTGTCCACTAATATAATAATGAGAACCAAATAATGAGAGCATTTCGTTAAGTTTTCTGTTCCTGGATGGAAAATACGCTTTGCTTGTTTTTGCCATTACAAAGTTCATTTTCCTATTTTGAAATTCCCCACAATTTCACTTGCCTTATCAAGCGCATTTTACAATTATAAAACATTAATGAAATGTCCAGGCAGTAATTTTCTTTTTGAAAATTCTTTATTTTAGTATGTTCGCATTTTTTATGGATGAAACAGACGTTATTCCACTCAATTCTTCTTATTTTTTCTGTGTTAATATGTGTTACTTTTTTACATGTTTTTTCCATTGTCTTTTAAGGAATAAATTCGTATACAACTGCCTAGATCTACTTATATGTCGTTTTTCCAAACATTAATTTTACCTTATTGTTTAAGAAATTCTTCCGAATTTCTCATTTTTTCCTTTACATTTTTGCCATTTGTTGCTTCAGATTCCCTCGGGAAGTTTTTTCTAGATAAGAGGAACAAGAATTAAAGCATTACAGTATGATATATAGAGAAAATATAAACATCAATCTACTCTCACACGCGTCTAAAGCGTTGGAACACGAAGTACAGATACATGACTTCTTTATGAACTCAAAAATCGTTTTATTTATTTTGAAATGAACTGTCTAGCTTCCTTTATATATTGATATTGAGGAATCTCATAAACTATATCACATCCCGAAGCCTTATTTAGAAAATTTAGCTTACAGATTACAACTGTAAGCAAACTACAAATCTAATTGCATTATTTTAGTAAATGTATTTAACCCATTTTCAGGTGCTTCTGTTATATATCTCATATTACACGTGATGATCTCTTTGATCACATAAATATTTACATTATCTTGACAATTTTCAATTTTTGAAATGAAATATTCGAAATATGTTTTGGGATGCAGCATTTTATCCCAAATGTATCCCTATCATTCTTTGAAAATTTTTCTCATCACAAAGAATCAACCTTTTTACATCTTATTTTGAAACTAAAAAAAAAATCACATTTAGGACTTCGAATTTTGAAAAACCATTTCTTTCAATCTATCTCTTTTTGTGCAATTACGTTTGTATACAAATTATGGTATGTAAAGATAAAAATTACTTGGACGAATCCTGTTGATCTTCTGTTGAGAGTTGTTAATGACAAATTTCGATCATTAACAACCCTCGAAATGTCTTCATAAATTTTCTTGCATATTTTCTAACTGCATTTATAGATAACTAAAAGGATTCGAAAGCGCTGCAAACTGATTTCAAGCAGTATCAACCAGTATTCAACCTTCGCGATCGCACATATCTGATGGAGGGTTCGCTTGCACAGACATAAACAACAATAATAAAAAAGGAGCACCTCTATAGATCGAACATTCACATTTCACAAACTTGGTGTAGATGGAAATTAACCTTTAACTCGGAAAGTGCGGTCTGTGAGACCGCTAGCGATGGATTTTTCGGTCACCCCTATTCTATTTTTAGCTCAATTGAATGGATTGACCCTGTAGCTTCCTGTTTTGTGACCGCATCTCCCTGTTAGTGTCCCAGTGATAAACAAACCTTAGCAGATGGCACTAAAACTTGGGCCCCGAAATATCATCCAATTTACTGAACCTATTATGAAGCAGTGCTCCAAACACTTTTAAATGAAGCAGAAAGTGGTAAAGTGGTTTTAGTGATATGGATAATTGTACAGAACAGTTTTTCGATGAAAATTCGCATTCAACTGATTCTTATATGTATGTTTAAACATAATTAATTTTTCTAGTGATAATGTATTTTGGAAAATTTATAAAGTATATTAATATACCAAGATATATATATATATATTGAATTTATAGGTTGATTTTTGTACTAGTTTTTAACCAATATGTTTTAAATGCCCTGGAAAATCAGGTTATGAAACTTTAATAGCACGGTTTTTTCTGTCTATATATATATACAGGATTTATAGGTTGATTTTTATACTAGTTCTTAACCTGTATGTTTAAAATGTCCTAGAAAACCGTGCTATGAAAGTCTCCCAAGCCGATGAAGAAAGGTCCAATTTTACCCATTGTCAATTTAAAAAGAAAATTTTATATGATTGTTGAATTTTACATTATATTGTCTTCTATATAACTTCATATGCTGCAAAAATAATTATTATTTAAAAAGTAAAAAGTAATATGTTGTTTCAAGAATATTATTCATTGTAACATGCAATTTGTGCATGTATGTTCCAACGCATTTACTTTTTCCAATAATTATATATTTTGAAAAAATTCTAAAACATAGCTATATATCAAGAAAAATAGCTACAAAATATATTGGCAGTTTTTCATACTAATGCATTCATTAGAAAATTTAATTTGAGTGTAAATGAAATGCGATCTCGTAGACCGCACCTCCCCTGTTAAGTCCTAAAATTTCACCTCCTCAGTTAAGGGTGAACTCAAAGGCTAGGTTTATTTACATAAAAAAAGTATTACTTCAGTTGATTAGCACAATTAATCAATTAGTATCCCGGAAATTTTCCATGATCGGATTTCAATATTTTTAAGAATTCGATCCAGTATGCTTTATTCAAATTCAAACTTTGTCCAATTCAGTCAAATTTCTTTTAAATATTCTTGGTTGTTCTTGAGAAATAATTTATGTTCTTCTCTTAAAATTCCGTCTGAACAGATTCAGCCGACGAAGGATCATCCTATATTAAGTAAATTCCAGCTTTTTCAAACCAAGAAAAATATTTTAATTGATTTTTTTTAACTCTGGCATTTCGAAAATGTAATCGATTATAATTCAGATTTATTTTTAACATGTACATTCCTGTTCAAATTTCAACTAATAGATAATTTTTTATTTGGAAATTTAACCATTTCGTTACTTTTCAAAATATCTTAGAATCCGACAGGGCTAAAGACGCAAAGGCTGGACTGAAGACATTTCAAAAACACTTAGAAAGTTTTATTGCGAATGACAGCAATTGGGTCTTAGGTTTTAGATGAAATGTAACCACCTCATTTGTCAAAACATAATGCCCTTAATGGCATTTTAAGCCAATAATTTTAAGGAGGAAATTCTATTTTCAGCTCGAAGCGATTGTTAATCGGATAGAAAATTCACATAAAATTTTTTTTAATCAAGAATAAAAATATAACAAGCTCGGTTTCAAAAAGATTTCATCAATACTGTAATCAGATCAATAAAATAAGTAAATGTTAGGATATAAATCATAAAAATAATGTTTAATTTCCGGAAGAGAATTCAGTTGACGTCATTTGTTTGAAAGAACATTTTTTTCCTTACTTCTCTAGAATTATTTTTTATTTTCTCGTGTGCAAAGACGAAGCATTTTAATCGTCAAATGATTTAAACCCGAGAATATTCAAATATTTCATGTTTCAGATCCCCATAATGTCAAAAAAAGCATTTTTGAAATCATGTCCACCTAATTTCTAAAATGAAATCTGAGCAACCGAATGAGTCAGAGTAATGTAATGTATCCGTTACCACAAGAATGTAGTATTGCGTCAAATTTTAGACAAAATGTGAATAAGAGCAGCTATTACGTTTGGCTTTCCAACAACCAGGACAGCAGCTAAAAAAAGACTAGATGAATGACATTTAATATTACAAATTTTGGGCTTATTCTCTGAGATTCTTCCTTAGCTTTTATCTTGAGTGTTCAAACGTGATTGCTTGGTTTATGAAAATTGGTATGGAATTTTGAAACTAAAATTGTAGCCATGTGTCGAATTTTCGATTTAATCAATTTATGTCCAAAATACATGTTAGAGATGATGATTGTTACTATCAAGGAACTAAAATATTATTTGCTTTTATGAATATTTCAGGTAATAGTGATTACAGTACAGACACAATATTATGTACAACTGTCATGGAAAATCAAAATAAAGGTTAGAAAACCAATAAAAAGATCAAGTAACCATTCATCTGCATATTAACTTTGCAATACTCAAGCTATCAATTCGCACACGATTACAGACACCAAAACTATAGCTTGATTTAGGCAATTAGCAGGATTATGTCAGAGAAGAACTATGAATACATCATCTATTTTTTAATGAGCCTTTTGTGTTAAATATACGAGTTTCATCTTTTATTTTGGTTATTTGGGAAGCTCTTCAACTTGGACGGTGAACTGAAATGTGAAGAAGCTGTGAAGGACTAGGACTCGTCACGGCCACAGGAATTCTGGGAACAAGGAATCCTCCTGCTTGTTAATCAATGGGATCGTTATGCTCAGTCTTATGGTGCATATTTTGAAAAAATTATTCATTTATGCCACAGTGTCGTTTCGTACCTTTTCATTTGAACACCTCTTGTACATTTGGAAGAAAAGAAGTTCATATTCTAGTCACAGGAAAGGAAAATTATCATAAAAAACGGTTATTTCGTAGCGGCTTTGATGGACACTACATCTGGTATCTGTCCTCCAAATTTTCGAAATGAAGCTATATATAATGTGGTCTACTTCGAGCTATATGTGGTCTACTTCGAAACGTGAACTTTAATTTTTGAGACAGGAAAAGTGAATATAAATTTTATCTACTCCAATTCTCATTGTAATTGGTTGACCATTCTTTAATTCAGATTCAATGATTAAAACTTCTTTGAATTTTACAATTTTAATTTGCAAATTTCAAGGAAAATAAAAATCCTATTCGAAACAGAGAAAAAATAATTCCAATGAATAAAGCATCTTAAATAAATGGCATTATGTTTAATTCCTCCATTAGGAAGTACTTTTCAATAAGGAGCTCAAAAATTTGTAAATATCTTTGACTTTCATTTTAAATACTGCAATGTCATCATTTTCATTTGCAATTCTTATATCAAACGAAATCTAAAATATTTAAACAATGTGATTGATATTTAAAATTTATTTCAGAACTTATAAATATGAATTACTTGCACAATTAGACATTAATAACTAAATCTTTACGAAGGATACCAAATAATGATATATAAATGACTCTTTAAAAATCGCATTTCACCAACACAATTATTTTTATTCTAATAAGAAATTCTACTCAATATTCCCTTACTTTTATATCAATTGATTAATTATATTTATATTTGATAAGAAATAAAATTTTACTTTATATTAAAATTATTCTTATTATATTTCTTCTGATCTGGGAATTATTCGACTTCGATTTTATAGTGACAGTAAAAACTCGTGTATCAAGACGAATTACAATTATGAAAAGAAGCAATTAGAAAAATATACAATCCATCAACAAATTGAAGTGTTCTCAACAAATTGACTCTTACCTCTCGATATTTGGTTATAGTCAGCTACTCTCCTGCCACGGAACAAAACAGTATAAACAGGGTTTTCTGTGACTAACTTATGTTCATTCACTATCCTGACACGTTGGTCAGTCACTTTCCTGGACTCTTTGGAAAGTCGGACACATACCGCTTCTCTATAGTCGAAACCACCATGTGACCATAGTCATAATCTTGGCGCTTTCTTATTCGTGGCAGTTGGCCCCCAGCCGCAAGTCCGACCACCAACATCTCTCCTTCACCTGGGAAACAGAGACGCAGGCTCAGCCTAACTTGTACCACTTGTACGTTCCAAATATTTCCAACAGTTTAAACTTATGGTAATTATGATTGCGTGTAGTTGTAGTTGACTCCAATTATTGCGGTATGTTAAAAAATAATTTTATTTACTTTTAAATTTAAGAAATAAACAATTGATTTTGACTAAAAGCTTCACCGAGGCGAGTGCGCGAGCATTCTGAAGAAAAAGAACAGAATAGCTTTTTAGAAGACTCACGCTTGTCAATACGCCTTTGGATTGAATTCAGTCCAACAACGAATTTATGAGATAAAAACATACCCGATATTGCTGCCAAGAAACGGCTTCCTTTTAATTAATATTTCATTATGCTACCATATGAGAATGAGAAAAAATGATTAAACCTAGAAAAAATTTCCAATTATTAGTAACTTATTATTTAAACAAAATATGTATTTCTTATTATATTGTGAGTGAATCTAAACTCAGAAACTAGCAGTGACACAAAACACATTTAAAATTATTTTTAAATAATTCTAAATCATTTTTATATGACAGATGTTGAATGTTTTTTAATTGGTAATAAATGAATAAGATTTAATATCTCTTATTTAACTCCTTTCCCAGTCAGCGCAGAAAAAAATTAATCAAAAAGAATTCAATATATATTTTTATTTAAGAAAAAAATACTTTATTAGATACAGAATAACTGATATATAGAAAGAAAAAAAAATTAAATAATACCGTAGAAATATATGAGAATGTGCCATTGGGTATAAGGATATAACAGCGAGGTTTTCTCTAGTCTACTGATTAAAAGTAAGACTTAGCGTTGATAGCTATGACGTTAATAATCTTAGAAATGACAGACATATAACTACTAAATTCTACTCATACATTGCCTTTCCAAATAATCGATTCTACCTTATTTTTTTCTGATCACTTCTTCTTATTTTATGTAATATTACCAGAAAGGGTTAGTTTTTACTGTTGTGAGACAAAATGTACATGCATGAAGAAAAGAAACCATAAAGACACATTGCCACTCCACTTGGCATAATGTCAGCCCATTCTACAGCAGAAAATAAAGAGAAAAAAAATAGGGAAAGACAGCAGGAATGTCATCTTCGAACTCTCCGTATAATAAAAGATGGGCTATGTGTCTGGCAGTCCAGATAAGGATACCATGTACTTTTACTTTTATACGTGATTTCATCTTTCTCAATAAAGAATTTCGAGGGCAGATTCTAATTATTCTGAGCTGCAACTAGAAGCATCCTTATATATGAATTGAAATTTCTTTGGAATGATAACGGTATAATTAGCATCCGGCAATAACCTTATACCAATGCATAGTATTTTCTTTACACAGGGTGATCAAGAAATAACAGGAGGTGTTTGGAGCTCTGTAGCGTGTTATGTACTGGACAAAATATAACGAAATTTGTCCACCACACACATTACGGTATGCGGTTTTGATTTAGCAAGAAAAAAATGTCAATAGTGGAGATTTTGGCGCTACCACCGAAACCTTTATTATATAATTTGCTTATACGGGTACTTTGTGACATGACATAGAAGATAAAAGGAAGGTTTGCGACAGTTTAAGTCATTCTGCGTTGTCACTACGTGGACGTGCCTTATTAATCAAGCTGTTTTATCAGAGAGATGAAAATGCCAGTATTTCTCTTTCTGAATACCGGCGATTAAAACTGTTACGTAGAAGACCGATGACAATAACTAACTTACGAAGAATAGTTGAAAGATTTGAAACAACAGTAATTCTTGGTGTGCGAGAATTCAAGGTCGAGGACGTAAAGGTATCAAGCAGGGACAAGTTGAAGAAGTTGCAACAGCCGTTATGGATCAGGCGATAGCTAATAAGTAGGGTACCAGCAGTGTACATTCAATATCACGACAAACAGATATCCCGTTCTCGACGGTGCAGAAGATATTTCGTAAAATCCTGAAATTTTATCCGTGTAAGATAGCACCCATTCACTGATGACACTGATCTGAATCTTGGTAATTTCTGGTTGTGGGGCGTTCCAGCTCACTTGAAAGGCGTTGTGTATCAAGGACATGTTCCTGATACACAACAAATCAGTAGACGCTTTTACTTTCGATAAAATTTCATAAATTGGAAATGTTTGCTTTTATTAATTTCAATTGATTTTAACTGCTAGGAAAGAATAAATAATTTTAATTACTGAATAAATAATCCAATTAAAAGAAATGTAAAACCAGAATATATTCTTCAAGAACTTACTTCTTAACTAATAGCTGAGCATAGCACTAAGAAAATTTAGATAAATTCTCAAAGATCATCTATATATATATATACTAATTTATTTGATCGAAATTATGAAACATATCTTCCAAATTATTTAAAAAATTCACAATGTAAAGAGATATATAAAATAATTATAATAAAATCCTTTTCTTGTTAAATATATTTATTCTAAGCTTTGGATAAGGGATTGGCAGAAATGAATTGCGATCTAGATAATGCAAACTGATCGTTCAGTTACTCTGGGGATTTATAATTTTAATTTATTCACCTTTTGAAAGAAAGAAGATCGAAAGTGAGTTTATTTATTAAGTTGAAAATAAGTTTTAATCTGAAATTTTTATTTGTTATTTGTTGCTGGAAATCAAAATGATTGAAGCTTTATGCACAAGTGGAGCTTAGTATAGAGACCAATGAAAGAGAGCTCTCCCCAAGAAGTTAAAATCAGCATTGAATACTCATTACTGAATAGTCTTCAAAGGCTAGATGGGAATGTAAGAAATCTATTCGGAAAGGGTCAATTCTACTTCAGATTAATTTAAGCATTTTTATATCAACACATTTTTTATCTAAAGTGACAGAAATATTAAAAGTCAAATGTTGAAAAAATTTCATACGATTTGCACTGCATGTTTATCTTACATTCTATGTTCTTTCCACGGCACGATTTCAAAATAACATAAGGGAAGTGCAATATAAGAAGCTTGATTGAAATATCATTTATTGCGTACGATCATTGCAAGCCCATAAAAACAACACAAAATTGTTACAAAAATTATCCCCTGATGCAATACCTGATGTATTTTCGAGGGCAACTGGTTTTAAAAATATATCTATTTGTAAGACTCGCATGTATCATTTTTATCAATAACAAAGAATTAGGAATAACCCACCAAAATAGCTCTGATGACTTTTTCCAATAACAAAAAAAAAAAATTACTTTATAAATGATAGTACTTAGAAACTGCGGTGCAAGATTAAGTCTCTTGAAACACTCCGATCTTTTCAGAGTAGTCCTTGAGGCATTGTACCTAAAAAGCAATATTAATTGCACTACCCAAAAAATTGATGTTCAATAAATCCAATCCAAAGTTTTATGGCAGCAAAATATTTCACCTTTACACGTGGAAAAGTGCACAATAAGTCACAGAAGGATAAATGTAGTCACAGAAGTGAGTTTGACTAAACGATAAAATATTTTTCATCAACTTTAAATGCAAAAGTCAAGATATAAATATTTGTAAGATAATAAAAAACATTTGAAAGTTAGTTTTTCCACAATTTATTTTTATATATTGATTTAATAACTGGAATGTTCAAATTAAAATGTCCTTAATCATAAATAAAGTGAATGGTTAAAAAAATCCTCAAAATAAGCACGGTATTTCTAAAAATAATAAATCAGATAATTAAATACGTATAAATAAACCATGAAAGTAATCGAATTTTTTTATTTGGATCTATTTTTTTGAAAATATATCAAATAATAAATATTTACTATTTTTATAGTTTTTTTTAGTTATTTTAAGTTATTTTAACTATGAAAATATACAAAATAATGGATTAATAACATTCTTTAATTTGATTTTATGAGGTGGTGTTAATTCTAACCTGTTTTACGTCCTCGTGTAACGAGTGAAAAAAAAAGGAAGTATTGTAATTTCAAAAAATTCAATTTTGACGAATCTGTAAGATACATACCACCTGAAACCTGAAAAGCCAATTGGAATTACAGTCACGCCAAGCCAAACTCGGACATCAAAGAAAAGATACAAATACAGTCAAAATTTGTAAACTAAAAATAATAAGAAACATAGTTAAATAAATTTTCAGTAGTATATTTATGACAATTATAAAAACAAATAACAAAAAATATAAATTAATTAATTTTATTCAGAAATTATGACAAAAAAATAATGCACAAGCTAAACTCGGACGGATCAAATTTTGAAAACTAGTTAATATTTCAAATGAACTATTATTTTGTATGCAAGTCGTTTTAAGACGTTTAGGCATAGATTGCACAAATTCTTCACAAAAAGTAAGTTCAATATTTTCTCCTTCTTGCAACAATACTCTTTTCAATTCATCTTTACAGGAAATGGCGTGTTCCTGGACTTTCTTAAGGTATTCCGATAAATTTTCTATGGAATTTTTATCAGGGCTTTAAGTTGGAGTGCCCATGAGGTGAAGACAGTTACATAGAAGCCAGGAACGCACTTGAAAAGTTTTATGTTTCCGGATCGTTATCCTGATAAAATCGCCAGCTGTTGTCAAGAGAAAGTTTCAGTACAAATTATTTAAAAAAATTTTTAAATGTCGAAGTATTCATTCTAATCAATTTTGCTTTCAATAAAATGTAAGGTTCCTGGACCAGAAGCTGAAAACGAGTTTCTGATCATTACTGATCCATCAGGATGCTTCACAGTTGCTTTCATTTTTTTTTTTTTTTTTTTTTTTTTGTGAGTGAAATTACTCTTTCGGTACGTAAGGTTTGCCAGCGGATAAAAAAATGTCGATTTTACTCTCAGCAGTAAATAAGACATTTTTCCAAAAAGAAACATCCTTGTTTTCACGTTCCTCGCGAATTTAAGTCCTTCTTTGGCGAATTTAAGTATTAGTATGATTTCGCTTACTTATGAAAGGCTTTTGTCTGACTTTTCTTCCAGTGAGAAGGAGCACAATTTTTTCATTGTTGATGGGTTAAATTTCTTTCCTAATTCTTTTCAGCAATAATCGGTATTTTTGTTGCACTAAGGAACGGATTTTCTTTTACTTTTCTGATTAAATATCGATCATCTACTTCATAGAAATCTTATTACGGGTTGTCTTAAGCTAATTTTCCACCTGATTATTGGCTTTGAAACATTTTATGATGTCATTAACCGTTGAATGACGTCTGTGGACAGTCTCTGATAGATACTTCTAGCTCATACTTTCTATCTTCAGCATGCTTAATAATCAATTTTCTTAACTCAATGTCGTTTGGCTAATTTACCTTTATATTTTAATTAAATTAACATTTATTTCCACTGTAAATGAAAATAACAGAATTCGGAAATTTCCTCTGAACAATTCTAAAGTTAACCATAAAGGCGGAAGTAAATCTTATTCAGGTTTTTAAATTATTTGGTATTTAAATGTAAGATGTTTGAGTTTGGCTTACGGAGTCTTTTTCACAAATTTTACTTTTATGTCTAAATTTTTAATTATAATTTATGAATTGGCGCTATTTGGTTTTGTTTTAAGCTGTACAATAAATTCACTTAAAAAAAAACAACTTTTTGCGTTTTTTTCTAATTCATTTTAGTTAAAACATTTTGTCAGAGCAAGTTTTCTTCCTGTGGTATCCGAGTTTGGCTTGTCAAGACTGTATATACGTTTTTGTCTGTCTGTAAACCCAATAACTCAAAAGCGTTTTGAGGTGGATGGGTAAAATTTGGTGTACGGTCTTCACAACAAATTTGTAAATTTCTAATAAATTTAGAATGAAATCCGCTCACAAAAAGTCTGTCTGTCTGGTTGTCAAATATCAGGGAACATATAGTTATATATAGTAAAATTCTAGATGGATAAAATTAGGTACTGAAATATAGCATCTCAAGTGCTAATCCTACATCTGTCCAAATCTGTCTAGGAGCTGACAGTATGTATGTTTGTATTTTCTCCTGGGTGTACTCAAAGACGCCACACATTAGATGATCATAACAATCACTGATCTTTCTTTTGAACATAATGTCTTTATTTCACTTTGATTTTTTTTGTGATGCATTTTACCATCTTCTATTTTAGCTTAAACACAAATTTCACATTCTTCTGTTGTAAAACCCTAGATTTTTTTTTATTGCGATAGTCTCCTTCCAAATGAACGATACACATTTCATTACTTAATATAAAAATGGAAGAAATCTGAGTTTGATAATTGTCTTTTTTTGCTGCCAAATGTATTCTAATTCATATACTGCGTTTTAAAAATCAGTATGCCGGTTTTCTGTGGTATTAGATAAGGATAAATTTCCAGTCAAAGAATATGAATGTTTCCCATGTTTGTTGCCCTTTAGAAACTTCAAAAGGATATGTGCCTTACACAAATTAGTTTCGCACAATTTGCCGAATATAGCTTGATAAGAATGACGAGACAAAAGAGATCCCCTCTCGGAAGCTGGTAGTAATCGTAGTTGTGTGATTATTTGACTGCATCAGTTGATAAGAAGTAAAAATATCTAACCATTTCGAGACAGGTTGGACTCATTATACTTTTAAAAAGACACAAAGCGTCAAGTTTTTTTCAATTGAATTGAACTCAAAAGCAATTAAAATAGAACCGAACAATTTTATTTTGTTTAAAAATATGCATCTGGAAAGGATTGAGACAATTACTTTCAATTCAAAGTTTTAAAAGACTCTCATTCCAAAAATGAATAAATAACACACTTTACTTACAAACTGTCTATAATATGATTATGGGAATGAAAGAAATATTTAATCATTATTATCTTTGTAATGCAGCATTTCTATCTTTTAAACTTGAAGCTTATCATCAAATCGAAACTCTTTGCTCTTTGTATTTACAAGAACTGACACCAATTGGTTTTGTTCTTAATCAGTAAATCTCCTTTTTAAAATTATAAAAAGATTTTTAGCACAATCAGCGAAACGCCAACAATTTGATATCACATATATTTTTAGTATTCTTATATTTTCGATACTGAAACCACATTATTAATAAATAATCGTAGCTGTAATAATATACGTAAAATTTTGTTTTTACAAATAAATAAAATCCCAAACTCCATTCCACATCAATGAAATATAAAGATTCTCTTCGATTTGGCATATCACAACAGTTTCGAATGTTCCTTCATATAAGATAGTATCATAGCTGAAAAATCTTTTGTTCGTATTTCTAACTTGAGTATAACAGACACTTCTTTACTGCGAATTCCTTCTTAATGAAATTAAGGTTTAAGATTAAGAAACTTACTATACATCATTCTCTATATGCTACAATTTGGAGTGAAGTGTTTCCTAATACCTAAAAAAACTGCCATTATTAACAATGGTTATTTAGAAAGTTAGAGAACATTAGCTTAAATCTCAACGACTGTTTTTAGATTTTCTTTCTATATATATATATATATTACTTTTATATATATATATATATATATATATATATAAGTAAATACATCCATTCTGATTGAATACTACAACGCTTTCCGAGTCTTTAAATTTCACTGTTTGAAAATCATTAGCTGGAAAATAGTCATTATAATTAAATGAACAGATGTAGCTAAGACCAGAGGAGTATAGTTCTTCATCAAAAATCAGGGAACAAATAAGTTCTTTTAAACGGCGAAATACAGCCTCTTTCTGTTAAAATGACTCATATTTTAAATAGCCATATTGATTTTCGAGAATATTTCAAGATGTTCTACCAGCAGTCACATGTGTGATTCGTTAAGTGAAATTTCGGACAAGGATCCTATTATCTTTGGTGCCTGCATGAAGAGGATTGTTGAGATATTCTTCAATAAAAACTTGGCATTTTACCAAATGACTGGTCAGTGGCTGAGATTTCATTTCTTAACACAAAGACATCTTCCTTATCTATTGTACAATTTGTTCACTTTTGTAAATGCAAATAATGTTTCTTTTATAATCTAGTCTAGAAAATTTTTGCTCCTAATGTAAAACTGTTTTGTTCAGTTTATTACTACCTTTTTTTATTTTTTTCTACGTCTTGGATTTATTTTATTTTATTATGTATATATGTTCAGCCTTCTTATTTTCTTAATCTTTCTTTCTGTTAATTCAAATGCATATGTTATTTTCTTCCCTTGTACGATTTTTTTAATGTTTACGGCTTAAAACAGCTAAGTTGGATTATATTTTTAATTCTTGCTGTTCATTTGTATGTGCATGCGTATGCTTGTATTTCTAATTATACATATGTAAACGTTTTTTAATCAAAGACAGGCAGGTATGGAGTTCTCTAAGAATATCTTTTATTTTTCATGATTTTACGGAAATAGTTCAACATTTATTTATTATTAGTAAGGTATCTTTTTAAGTACCGTGGTCCGGAGAGGAAGGCAGAAAGCAGGAAATATCTTTTGAGATTTTATAGTTTTTAAAAGAGAATTTGCTGAAACAGCATTTTGGATTCAGCGCGTTTTGCAGTGATCATGGGAAAGTAAAAGGTTGCGCAAACTCAAAAATTAAAATTGAAGAGTGAGTAGAAAATAATCATTTTTAAAACGCACGCTTCATGCATGCACGTACTTACTCTCTCTCTCTCTCTCTCTCTCTCTCTCACACACACACACACACAAACACATACACACACACGCGCGCGATATGCTTTTTATTGTCCTATTTGAGCCCCTGCTTTACATTTACATTCCAACTATTGATTTACATTTTATACATCCATATATTTAAATCTATATTTATATCCATCTATCTGAATGTGTGTATGCTTGTGTATGCGTTCTTATATATATTTATTTACTTATAATTTGATCCATCTTATTCCCTTCTTTCACTGCTTTACTTTTTCCATTACCTTTTTAACTTTCTTGTAAAAGAATTGTTTTGTTATCTTTGTAAACTTATATTGTGCATCTGAGATAAATGACGACTACTAATGTTCAATATTAAATATAAATGAAACGTATATGGAAACGATAATTCAAAAGAACATAAATCACTGTAGAATATGATTTACTTACTAGAAGGTAGTATATCAGAAACAAAGAAGTACATTCATCCAGCATTATTCCATTCTTTATATACGGTCACACCGTTTTCAAATTCTATTATATTATTAAAACTGATGCTAGATTCGATCATTGTTGTCAGCACTACTTGACTGAACCCTATGATCCCCTCATCTATTGTTAACTGCATTGCTACTTAATTTTAACAATTGGGGTATCATACTGAAAATGAACAAGTAATGTTCCTTTTTATTGTTTGAGGAAAATCCGATTCATTTCTTCATCATGCTGAATGAAAAACGAAATCCATATCTGATAATAAACTGTTGAGTTGCAGTGGTGGAAAAACCGAACTGGTTATTAAATGCTCCCTTTTCTCAAATGAAAGGGTCAGTAACATATTTTGATCGAAACACTTATAAATATTTATGCTATCTATAATTATTTTCTGCTAAGAAATAATTTGTTTTTTTGAACCAATTTTGTGGCTTCTTTCCAAGTAGGAATTTTTAAGATAGAGATTGCCCTCATTATCTTTTACCGAAATCATAGAAATTGAAAAGATGTTTCAGATAGAGAGGTTTAGATAGATTTGAAATATTTTATTTTTGTAATTATTGAAAGTCATATTTTTCTGTTGCTTTCTTGATTTATATTTTCATTCGCGTTGTTTAATTCGCGTTGTTTTTTCATTCGCGTTGTTTTTTACGCCTTTATTCATTTTTATTTCTTATTTTATGATTTTAATTTTACAGTGTCGCTTTTTTAAAACAAGTGTTAGTTTTCAATTATTTTCTATTTTTATAAAAATGCTTTGTTATTAGTAAACTTAGAAACGAGACAGAACTTTAAAAATTTAATAAAAATAACCATTGCATTATTCCTTTTATCCTAAGGGCATATTAATAGTTTGAAGTGTTTCTGTTAATTTCGCCCTTTTGTATAAATATTCTGAAAAAACCTACTACAAAAAAAATATTGTAATTAAATTCCTGTCAACTTCGGAGTTCTTACTTCATTCAAAACACAGCAGGTTAACGAATATAATTCATTACTGAATCTTACTGTTTAATTGCATCTTATTATTTATATTTCATTAAAGTGTTGTATTCCATGGAAATTTATAATATTTAACTACAAATGAAACTTTCAAACAATTATTAAAAGATTTCGTGAAACATTTTAGTATAAATAATAAACATTCCAAAATGTGTGCAATTTTCTCCTAACACACTTTAAATAATTCCATTTCTAATTAAATTCCTTTCATTCATTCGCATATAAGCGAAAAAATAATAGCGCAAAAGGATTGCCATTAACTAACTTTCAATACTAAAATGATCTGTCTTAAACCTTGTTAAATAATTAATTATAAGTTTCCGCACACACGAATTTAAACATCGCATTTCTGCTACTGAAATATTTACTGAAAAGCACAGTTTACACTTTTCATGCATTGAAGTTCTTAAACAATATTAATCTTAAACATCAAAGTAAGATATCGTAAACAATATTTCGAACTAAAGTTGAGAGAAAAATACCAGCAAAGAATTCTCTTATCAAGTGCCAATTAGTTTGAATTGTTTCAAGGACAAAATCTAGATAACTGTGGAGGTGAACCATTTGTATTTAAGCTTTTTATATCAGACATTCCTTAATTTTCTTTTATATATGTCACTGGAAATAAGAAAGAGCTTTAGTAAGCTTTGCTTAAGGCTGTTTTCCTTTTTGTTCGATTCTATTTAGGAGAAAAGTTTTGTGTGAAATCCTTTCCTTTTAAGTGATGTCAGATTCAATTAGCGGTTATAAAAATTGAACAAACACTTCACTTCAAAGCTTGATTAACCAGCAAAAGAAGTTTATAGAACATAGAAAGAAATCGGAGTTTTTTCTATCGAAGAAATGATGTCCTTTTTTAAAAAAGGTACTGAAAAAAAACGAGAACATTAAAAAATTAAGCTGATTGCTGTACAGATTAGTATCTTTATTTTTCAAACAATTTTGTATTTTAAATGTTTAAGACAGAATGATTTTCTTCTTATAAGTTTATATTTATTATTTCTTTTATATGTTTTGCTATTTGGAAAATTATTTTCAACAGATTTTGAGAATATTTTAAGTGTTTTGGGGAAAACTCCATCGTAATATTGAATTTTATCTTCATTTTTTAAAATTATTTTCTTCGAATTTCATGTATTAGTTTCCCATTGAAAGAAAAAAATATTTACCATTTAAAGAAAAAATATGAATTTAATATAATATTTAAAGAAGGCAAGAATATTAATTTAGACAACTATCCTTTATAAACTTTCCTAAGGGCTTTAAAGCTAATGATTTGTTGAAGATGATAACCAGGAATTCTATTTTTAACCTTTGAAACAATCATTAGATTAAGAGCTTTTAAAAAGATTTAAGACCATTTAAAACTAAAGATTAATTTCTGTCCATTAGTGGAAACTATCTCTAAATCCTAGAATCGGTGACTTTAACGCACATTTGGAAATCCTGTTTAAAATTTATTGAAATTAATCTTTTTGTTGAAATTTCCATTATTCTTGAATATAATAAAATAAATTCATCTTTCATGTGCATATTTGTTTTATCATAGCATATGATTAAAATAAGTCAATTGATGTAAATTAAAATTAGAAAACTTGATTTCATTTCAAGTGGAAATTGTATATTTGAAACACATTCTTTGCTGTAATGAGGTCAAATTTTAGTGGTAGAGACTTGACAAAATCTTTTTAAATTGAGGATGAATTATTGTTTTAAAATAACGCACGAATTCTAAAGATAGCTGTTTTTAGAAATTAGAAAAGTAATTTTATTTCAGGCTCCACTTTTGCATGCAAAAGCTCTGCGCGAACATTTGCAGGCGGTTGTGAGTAAAGAGATGAAAATTGTTTCTTTGGAAAGATGATAAAATGAAGAACAATAGCTGACATTCCTTTCTTTTCGAATTTCAATTCCATGTAGCATGGAACGAAAAAAATGGTATCACTAGAAAGTTTATGAACTAAGAATTTCAGTCATAGCAAAATTATTATTTTGAAGATGGTTAGGCAACAATTTCAAATTTAAAAATTTAAAAGCAGGCTGAAACAAAGGTCTACAATGATTAAGGTCACGAAATTTTCCTGCAGTTTTTCATTAAAGGTAAAATATATAGCTGTAACAGCTTAAATAAGTTTTTTCATAAATTAAACAATAAAAAATTAATTTATTTTTCTGCTCTGCTGTTGTCTTTGTAGCAATATATGCAATGCTATATAAATTCAGTTCTAAAATGCAAGTATTCATACCGATTGAATTATTAAACCATTTAAATTTATCATAAATGAATGTAATATAATAAACTTTAAAAAAATCAAAAAATAGACTTTCCGTTTATTAGTTCTTTCGAATTTTGAGTTTAAATAAGAAAATAGTAATAATTTTGCAGATTTCAATTTTCACATTATTAGATAAATTATATACAGCATAAATGCTTGTTCATTTGATACTAATTTCTCATTTTCTGCAAATTGAAACATATTAATATCAATGAAAATATGCCAAAAATATGTTGTCATTTTGTAGTTATTGAACACGTAATTATTGGAAAGTTGCCCTTGCCAAAATTATGGTTCTCATTTGATTTTTTCTTTCTTTCGCTAAAAGATAGCTTTTATAAATGAATTCTAAACAATTTATTGGCTATTCCTTATTTATCCTATTTTAACAAAGTAATTTAATATTCTTTTTGTTTTCTCTTAAATAAATTCTATATCTAGTTTCTTAATTATTTCTGATATTTTAAGTGTGAATTAGAGTAGTCATTTAGGTGAATAGGGAAGTGTGAATATTTTTTAATACAAAATAACAGCAATTTTAAGTGAAAAGAAATTTTCCATGTTTTAATTTTAAAACTCATGCATGTAAATAAATATATTTGTTCAAGTGCTGAAAATGCAAAACAAAAGATTCTTCTGGGAATCAGTTTTTTTTTTAATACAAAAAAAACATATATTTGCTGATTCTGAGAGAGAAAATATACAGTCGAGGTCGGGAGCTAGATACGGATTCGTGATTTACTGAATCCTATATTCCATCGTTTTTTTCTGCCTTTTCACCAACAAATGTAATATGTATGATAATAAATCAAACGTATTATATAATTGTAAAATGCGATGAAATGCAGTATTTTAAATTTAATTCCTATCCTTCAATATCAAAATGTGATGTTTAAAATGAGCCTCGCTTATGATTTCCCCTCGGCTTGCTTAATATTACAAAAAAATGATACAAACGATTAGTAAAAAAATCACGTTTCTTTCCAAAATTACTAAATGTCATTCTAAAAAAATGAACATGCCGTATTCGAGAAATCTACTCAGCCTTAAATCTTTTTTTTTTCTTTTTTTGATTTTGTCATTCTTTATGGTAACTTCATGGAAGGGCCTTAATAAATTACATCGAAATTCTTCCAACGGATATTTTGTCAAAACGGATGCATTTGTAGATACTATGAATGCAGATACTATGAAAGATACTATGAAAATTAATGATGCAAGATAAAATAACATTGTAAATTTTCTATTAATTTTATTATTGTGCATAGAAATACATATATTAATAAATCGTTTAAGCGTGTAGAATTAAGAAATGAAGTATTAGGAAAGAAAATTATCTATTCAATTTGATTTACAGATTATCTACTTTTTTTCAAATCTGATTTTACTATTAAAATGATTGACTATTTTTATTCAAGGATAGAAACAATTAAATTATATACTTTCGATTCATAAATCTGAAAATTTTCTGCGTTATGAAATAAATTTATTTAAATTTTTATAGAAACTTTATGCATTAATACTATAAAATAAAGATGTTTTCTCCCACAACATCTTTTTTAATCTTTTTATTGTTATTTTGAACCCTGCACAATCAAAGTGCTTAAATAATCTATTTCTGATCTAAATTCTGAATCCGCTGCTAAAACTAATCATAAAACATTCCAAAGGGATTTAGGACTTTTCTCGAAGTACATTGGCGCTAAATTTGTTTATTGTAGAGCTGCATAGTTGGAGAGTTCAATTTTATATTTCTGTTATATTGAATTCATTATGGTTTATTTTTTCATTAAGTTTGTTATTCTCTAATTTTTTTACTAACATATCATTATAATAGCAGTTCCTCTTTAGCCATATATAATTATCTCGTGCAATAATTCTACCATTATGAAGGCATTTAACATATAATAGGCATATATAAAAGCGATACATTTCTCAGATTTTTATTTATCGAAAATGAGCTACGTTAAACATAGCGTGCTAACGAGTAAAAATAAAACAAAGTATCGCCATAAACTGTTTTAAATCGCAAATATGTAGTTGAAATAAAGTAGATTGTACAAAATGTAGTGGATGAAGAAAATACGTGTTTCCTGCTTAATAAACAATTTTAAATAAACTTATGCAAACGTTTTTTTTCACACTTTTATTTTATTTTTGTGGACCTAAATATTAAATGAACGACATTTATGGCTAAATTACCTGATAGTACCTTCAAAATAGTTTCCTTAACGATATTAGCTTCTTTTTGCATCAATACTTTCGCCGTATGTAAGTAATAACAGAGTTCTTTTAAGATTGCTTTGAAAACATGCCATCTCATTATGTTCATCGAAGTGTTAAATTCCTTCTCTTTTTCTCGCCTAATCAATTGCATACTAATTGAATACTTCACCGCTATAACGATCAAAACCTGCATTTTATATACATAAAAGTTTTTAGTTTGGGATTAGGGTTATTTTGTTGATAATTTAACAACAAATGATTTCTCTCGGAGTGTTCATCAAAATGAGATTATCTTATTCTGCTCTAAGCAAACATTTAAACTTTCAATTAAGCCTCTATTAAACGGTAATGAGAGCTTATAAAAATTATCAAGTGTCAAGATTTCTTGTGATTGTTTTCTTTTTTTGAAAATTTAAATAAAAGCTTTTCTTTTTGATAAATATTTTGTTGATTGTATTGTAAGAAATTTAATTAAAACCCTTTTTGTAGATTTGCTGACGGTATTTTCTCGGTATATATATATATATATATATATATATATAATAAGTTATATTTTGTAAAAAAATATTTTTTTTATGTATCTCGTGTTTCAACATTGGCCTCTAAAATATTTAAATAAGAATATTTTTTTCCCTCTTGTCCGAACAAAACTGAGCAAAGGAAATAATACCGTGGCTATGATTTGTTGTATATAGTAAGCCCACAAATTTTGTGAACTCTTTAAAATAGTGATAATTTTGGCAGTATATACGATAGAAAGAGTCCTCAAAAAATAAGAAGTTCATTATGTCTAATATTTATTAATTGCTGGAAATTGAATTCTTGTCACGAAATTTGAATTTGATTTTTTTTCAGGACTTCTTTGGTCAGCATTTCAAAAAAAGAGAAGACAAATTGCCCCATTGGTTACATGAATTTAATTCCAAATTGAATTAGAAACTAGGGTAGGAATGACGAATTATCCATCTATTTTTTATTGAAATGGATAAAAAAAATTGAACCATCTATTTCATATCTACGATAAGCGATGTTGTTAAATGAATCCGTGTCTTTTAATGTAGGAAATAAATGTCATCATAGACTTGAAAATCATAACAGAATGATAGAGCCTAATGAAATCCTGAGAGTCATTGCACAACCCCGATAGACAAGGCTTCTGCGGTCTTTCGTGAAGTCACAACGAGACGTGACACTTCATTCCCATAACGTTAAGTCTCTGTGCGCTAGAGAGTCTGGAGAAATTACTTTTCACTTGTTAATATCATTTTATATACATCCATATCATGCAATTCAACACACATATATTGTAGAATTCATTAATAATTAAAATGCAGCCGCTTTCCACATCACCCTGGAGGTACGGCGCTTGGTATGCATTACCTTTTTTGCATTATGTGCAGGGCAGGTTTCCCAGTAGGTGTATTTCCCCAAGATTAAAAAATATTTATTTAGCAAAAAATAAATGAAAAAGAATTGTTAATGAATTTCAAAACAACTCCATACAAAAATGCTTTTATAAATATTTGCTGTGGCGTCAACTCCAAGAGAGCAATAAAAACAGTATTTCACAAAACAGTATTCTATTCTATTGAAAATTAAAAAAATAGCAAATAAATCCTTGAAACATTAGAAGAGATTTCTTATTTAACTATATATTTTATCATTACTTTGTTAGAAGTATCTTTACTAAATTTATCAAGTTTTCTTTCCTTTCCGATTTTAGAAGAGCTTTTCAAACTATCATTTAATTATTCAATAATGCATTGCAGACCAAATTACCAATCTATAAACATTTTCTGGTTTATATCTAAAATGCATTCGCCATAATCATGTACTTGTTCTTCATTCACTAAATCATTAAAAATTATATCTGCTGTGAAATATTTTTGATTAGAAAATTTCAAAAATCCTTCTTCACATATGGTATATAAATTTTAAAATTATATTATAAAAATACACTTCATATAAATTTTTAAATTATAATCTAAAAATACTCTTGAAATATTTTTGTTGATATTAATTTCAAAACAGTTCCAAAAATATTTCACAGCAGATATAATTTTTAATGATTTAGTGAATGAAGAACAAGTACATGATTATGGCGAATGCATTTTTGATATAAACCAGAAAATGTTTATAGATTGGTAATTTGGTCTGCAATG
>JAPMOR010096416.1:1165281-1182166 GCA_026543865.1 Argiope aurantia | reverse complement strand
ACACACACACACACACATATATATATATATATATTATTTCGAGTTTCAAAATAAATCCACTTCATGCTTGTTATTTTCCACGATATTTGATACTTGAGATGTAAAAGCATTCGAAAATAACAAAATATTTTAGAAAATGCAGTCAATTGTTGTTTTATAATTGAGAAGCCCAAAGTAAAAATAGTTAATGAAGAAATAATAAAAAAAATGGTTTATTCTGATTCTGAAATTACCCGTTTAAGCAATTATTAAATGTAAAATTCCGCGCTCATCTTACTATAAATAGGAAGGCTTATTATTTGCATAAATATAAGATAAAATTTTATCTCCATGAAAACAATCAAACTGATAAATCGTGTCAATTGCAAAAATGTAGAAGATGTCACATTTTAAATGTAGAGATGTCACATTTTAAAATATGTATAAATATTGGATTATTTAAAAACGTTAATAAAAATTATAAGTTTACTAAGGCAAAGTAATGGGAAGAATTATATAATATATCTTGCATGTACAATAAAATTCATACACTGAGATAAGGAGAGGGAAAATGCATTAAATATAAAAATATAAGATAATGTGTCATGAGAAATATATTCTTCTGAAAACACTCAAATATAGTAAAAAATGCACATTATGAAAAGCTACACAGATATGCAACTGCACATTTATTAATGAAGTCACACATGAAACGTTAAAAAAGCATTTTAATTGTAGTTCAAATAAGTAATAAAAATATAAATTAGACCTTCAAATTGTCCTTTGAAATTATTAATGATTAGGTTATTAAATATTTTAAATGCCTATTGTAATCATTAAAATTTAAAAGTAAACATAATTTAAGAAACAGTGTTTGATTTCTTCTTTGGGAAATAAAATGCAAACAAAAGATCCCAAGTTAAGATTTAAAAAAAATTTTGGACTTAAAAAATGAGTACTCTAACTGTTAAAAGATTGTGTTGTATTCCGAAATTCAATATATATATATATATATAATAAACGTGCAAGTTACTTTTTGTTAAGGCTAAACCTACTCAATAAAAAAAAAAGCTAAACTTGGCTAATCGCTATTCTGAAACTAAACCAAAAATATTTTATCGATCCGATTGCAGTGTATAAACAATTCGTTGCTTCCACATTCCTTTTTTTCATTCAGGATGTTGGATATATGGATGAAAAAAGAGTGTTGATTAAAAAAATACTGCACATGAGTAAACTAGAATTTTTTTGTTGCTTCAAAAAAAATATATTTCATTAGAAGGCTATTTCTTTTTTTTTTTAACTTGATCGACTTATTTTTTATTTCCTGCAAAATTTAGTTCATCGCCCAATAAATAGAAGTTTTTCAATTTATTTTTAAAAGACCGCTGAATAATATGAAAACAATCTCTAGAGAATCTTTTCAAAAAAATGCGTTTTAAGTAATTATTAGCTGGAATTTATTCGACAAATTTTGGATGAATTCATTTTTATATTATAATATGAGTTTTGGAAATCGGTGTTTTTTTGCAATAAATGAAAAAAATTATACTCTCAAATTTAGAGAGATGAAATTGATTAAGCAAAGATTAAAATATAGACTAAGAAACTTTTTTCCTTACTTTCAAAAATTACTACAATAACTTAAAGCCACTTGGAACGTATAATTTCGGAAATAGAAACATAGAAAACATATATAAACAAAAACAATATTTATTATCCATCTAATTTTGTGAATGAAATAATTAGATTTATTCTTTCACGATTTAATTCTTCGAAATTTCGAGGCCTGATCTTTGGTCAGTTAAAATGCTTTCCTTTTCTACATTTTATGTCACGAATGTAAATAGACAGATTGCGATTTCGAGGAATTAAATTGTCGCCATGATTGTTTAAAAAATGTCCACAAGAAAGACACATGTCATTCTAATTAAAGTAGATAAATGTATTGATTGAATTTAGACAATCTCACATATTGTTTAATTAAAATGTGTTACAAATATTAGATACTCAGAGTTAACGGTATATGTTACAGTTCATGCATTATGGCTAAATCTTTTTTAACTAATTGTCGAAATAAGAAATGATTGCTATGATTCAATTTCTACAACCTACAACTATATAGAAATTTTTACACTGAAACATTTCATAAATTATTCCTCAAGATTGTATTTTAAAAATGTATTTTCAAAATCTGTCAGAACATTGGCTCAGTTAAAAATCATTATAGATCAGCTGAGGTAACCGATGCATAAGGAAAATAAGCAAATAAAGTCATAACGATATAACTATTATAATTGTTTACCTTCGAAAAGTGCATTTGTGATCTGCTGTCTTGCAAAATCCCGCTCATGTATCGCATTGAAAATGTTTGTAATGGCAAACCGTATGTCATAAATATAAATATAATGTATATTAATTAGAATCAGTAATATACAATCGAATAAATTCAAGGAGGGGCACTACATGTATATTTATTTAATTTCATTTTACAATTGCATAAGCACTATAAAGTGTTTATAATGTGTCTATATGATCACAATTTTTAATTAAATTTTGCATAAAAAGTATCAAGAGAAAAATATGAATTGTCGATTTACTTCAGGATTTTATACTTTATGAGGAAGGGGAATGTTATGCGTAATTATTTACAGTCAAAATTTCGGTGTGAAGTAGTGCTAAATCAAAGTTATTTTAGTTTCAGTTAAGGTCTTTGTAAATGTTTGTGTAAAAAAATAATTTTTCGTTTTGTGGATCGCAAAAATTTTAAAAATAACTCAATGATAGACACATTACTTAGTTTCCTAAATATTTTTCCTTAAATTGTATAGACAAAGGTAATGGCATCAAAACATTTTAAGTGATATAATACTATTTCAAGAAATTTTCTTTACTTTCGCTATCATGCAGGTCTTCGAATTATCGCTTGACTAAAATCAAAAGCATGCAGCAGATAAGAGAGAAACAGAGAATCACACATATTGTTATTATCAATCTGAGTAAAAAAAAAATTCAAACTATCGAAAGATAGGAAAAAAAGAAACTTTCTGCAAATAAGATTTTATTAAAGTAAAAATTGATAATGAATACCATGTATAAAAGTTCACATGTTTGTTAACTGAAATTTCCTCTTGGCAAAGAGTTAATTAGAAATTTAATATTATAGTTTGATTATTTAATTTACTGATATTACGGATTTTAATGAAAATGGATTTGTCTGGTCATTTGTCAGGCAGCAATATAAAAAAAGTCAATAATTTAAAATTCAATACTTATTTTAAAAATTCAAAAAAAAAATCAATTTCTATATGCGAAAGAAATAGGTTTCTTTTCAGAAATTTATATTATGGAAATTTTCTAAATTTCATAAATATTCCAATGTAAGAATTGGATTTGAGATGAACAAACTATGAATTAGGCCTGTAGCTGTATAAATGAATAGTTAGTTAATAAAATAAGAATTCGTCCTCAAATATTCCAGGAATATCCCACTCAAATAATTTGCTTCATTTGTATTAATGCATGAAATATGCAGGACTAGTTAGTTAATAAAATAAGAGTTCGTCCTCAAATATTCCAGGAGTCTCCTACTTAAATAATTTGCTCCGTATGTATTAATACCTGAAATATTACTCTGCTTCGAAAATCCTTTTGAACATTATCGCAATAGGGCATAAGCATTACTATGCAAAGTTGAAAACATAAAGAAAAAATCTCAATTACTCCTACTCTATGTTCAAGAAATATAACTTTCTGAGATGGAAAAGTCCTATCAATATCAATCACGCTCTGTATTGAAATTTACAGTGCTCTTTAACCGCGTTCCAAAAGACTCCACCCTATATATCACAAGCCCTTATTGATCCTGTAAGCAAATTGTCAGAATTTCCTTTCTAGAAAATGATATTTCTTTATAACTATTCGATCAGTGCGGAGCTAGGCATAAAGAAAAACAAGGAGTTTCTGAAGAATCCTTTCCTCCAACTCAACAACCATAATTCTGAAGCATAGTTGAAATTCCTGAGAGATATATTAAGTCGGGTTTAAGTCTTTTCCGCCGGCATACTGACTTACAAGAAGGAGAATTACTCTGCATTTTTATATCGTATTTTCTCAAAACGCTGATTCATGACACAAACATACTATCTTCAATAATAGCGCAATCATCTATTGCATCGTTTCGTGGTAATTGGTTAAAAAATATTTTGCGTATATATGGTTTGGAATGTATTCCTGGTGATAAAAGAAAATTGAAATGGGTAAGGATGAGTCGTTTTGTTCTTTTTATGGTTTAGAGAAGGCTTGAAATTAGACTATAAAGAATTTCCTGGTTGAAAGATTTCTGGTTCTGAAAGATTGAATAAACATTGTTCAAACGAAGGTGCACAAAAGGAAAAAAAAAGGTTAACGCTTAGTTTGATGTAATTTAGAAGAGTAAGATAACTGTGGAAATGTCAAACAGTACATAGAAAATGAATATGTCAAATATCACTTGGATATGTAATTATAACTTCTGACTGAATTTTAAAGATATTAGTCCATTGTGTTCATTGTACTGACTTCATAAATTCCTTTTATAGATACGACATTATTCATTAATTTTTAATCGCATATTTAGCTCTGATAGTCCAATAAATTCAATGAAAACATAGAAAATGGATTTTGTTCAATGCATTAAAGTTCGAGTAATAAAAAGTGCTAATACAGAAAGGAACCATGATAAGAAAAAAATGAAAAATAATCTTTTATAACAAGCATTAATGTATCTTGGTCCACTTGCAACATTTTCAATCTATTGATCCTTCTTATGTACAAGATATTGCATTCGCGATCAGTGATGGCCATCCTGAATATATTCTACAATTTCATTTGTAGCTATTTGGTCTATATCTCATAAATAATTTATCATGATAATTTCATCCATTTCATAACCACACATAGATTTTGGGATTCATACGTAGTAGAAACTGTTGACAAAAATCTGCTTTAGACTTTTTTAAAAAAATGCTTTAATAGAGCATATTAAGTGATTATCAAATTGTATTTTGGATGAAAATAATAAAAAAAAATCCGTTTTCAAAAATACACTGTTTGTTTTTTTTAATTTTATTTGTCGTTCCAAATTTCATGAATTATTTGCCTTACTGAAAAATTTCATTTACATATTTTTCTTATATATAAATATTTGGAGCAATTCCGATGCTGTTTTTTCTTTTTAAGTTATTAAACATCATACATTTTTTTTGTATCTGACGCAATAATATTTATAGAATTCGAATAATTATCTATAATTATGCGAATAATTATATATAATTACAGAAGAAACTATCATATATAATCATGAGAGCAATGTTTTTAAGAAGTAACCAGTCTATTAATCGAAAAACTTATATTGGAATGTTTTTGATTAAGCGCGTATAAATGAATACAATTAATTTGCCATCAATAAACCAAATATATTAAATAGAGTAATAAAATCAATGAAAGAAATAGTTACAATCGAAATAATACATTTAAATGTAATTTATCAAAAGCAACGTAAAATTCCTTTCAAAAAGAACAACGCTTTAAATATTCTTAAACAGAATTATTAGACACATCACATTTTACTACAAAATATTTTATAAAAAAATAAATCACTTATAAACTCTTGTATTCTTTGTAAGTATGAAATCTTCAAAAAGTAACAAATTAAAATTAAATTTCTTTCGAAATTTTACGCACTATTTTATTATAAAATAATTCTGTTTATCAAGAGAAATTCTTACAAACTTTTATTTTTAAGAAGTTTCTTCAATTCGATATTTAAGTAAATTGAAACGTATTGTTTTGCAATTATATTTGATTCACTACTGCCTTTTGTTTAAAAATTAAGTAAAGAATAGGTAATTTTGATTAAAAAATATTACTAAAAGAAAATATTGATTTATATTTCTTGAATCATTAAAATTATTTCAAATTCTTCTTTCCATATGTTGGGAATAAATTCAAGATATATCTTGAACTCAAAAATTAAAAAGAAATAATATTAAAATGCTTTATATATTAATATTTGGATGTTTCAATGTTTTTATTCCATTTATGATTATTTACAATATTACAATAATTATAATTTCAATAAAATAATTTTATGAAATTTGAGATTATTGTAAAATATATAAATAAAATATATTAAGTACTTACACAAACAACAATAAATTAAGCAAATAAATATTGCGCTTTTCTTGTTTAAAAATATGGAATTCTTTATACAATAATTGTAAAGAGAAATGATTTGAGTATTATGTTTGGGAAATTAAATAGTTACGAACCTACAAAATATTTGTTAGGAAATAAAATTTCCTTTTTTTCAGTAATTTTTTTTTATGATCTGTAAGAGACATTATATCAGCCGACGAGGAAAATTTCGAACTTTCTACAAGGAAGTTACTTTCAGCCTCATTTAAAAGTAGCGAATATTAATAAAATATAATGGCACTTGGAAGTATTATTTTGCATTTCCCCATAAAACGGCCTTGTCCTTCGATGTATTCTCAAATTTAAATTCGGAGCCCTTGAAAGATTTTAGAATACTTTTTCTCGATTTAAAAATTGCGTTTTAATATAAAATTTATCATGAAAAAAAATTAATCCTTACTTCTTAATGATAAATAATCATGTAAAATAGCTTGTATTTGCAAGATAAAAACAGTTTAAGATAATAATTATATAATTAAAAGTATGAATAAAAGTCCAAAATTTTATTTTAACATTAGAAAGTCAAAATCGTGTTAGCTCATAATTCTTAAGTAATAAGCCAAGACTATGAAATTTGGTTTCCTGAAAGAACTTTTGATGAATGTTTGAAATATGAAGAGAAAAATTCGTGTTGCCAGTAAATATTTTGGAATGTGTTCTTCTTTCTATATATTGACTGCCCCTTAGAAAATTTTCAATTCAGAAATCTTTAAAACGTTAAATTCTATTGAATGACACTTTTTTATATGATTGCAGGGTGAAAGATAGGGGATTAAAATTCAGTAGCTCCTTTTATTCCCCGGGTTTATATATGTTAACAAGTATACAAAGGATGCTCTGATGACCAATTTCAGTGTTATTCAATTGATAATTTAATTCGTTTCGAGAGAAAATGTTAAAACATTGCTTGTGCACAAAATAGAATTTTTATAGTAACTAACGGGTGTTTCTTCTCAAAACATTCGAAATGAAAAATCGTAAATGACTCCTGATAGAGCTGTAAAAATTCTAGTGAGGGCTCATATTTTTATTTTCAGATTCCTATACAACAGTTGTGTATTTTGTAGTATAATAAAGAAAAGAGAATACTTGTGCTTCAATTGCGTGGCATTAATTACAATTATTTACATTAATTATTATAATTGTATTTTTTATAAATGTTTTACTTTTGGTTGAATCTAGAATTTTTATTGAATCTAATGCTCAATATTCGACAGTTGCTTTTTTGGTAATTAATCGCTGTCATTGGGTTAATACACAACTAACATAGATCCCAATATGTATTTGGGACGTTTTTCACTTGTCTGAAGTTAAAAGTTTTCTGGAAATCAAAATTTGACATATTTCTTGAATTATCGTGTTTCCATTCATGCAAGAGTACAGACTGACGTATGGTTAACCCCTTGATGAATTTGTTGCCACTTTGAATACATTTGCACCCGGGAACTCATACTTCCTCTGAATGGATTTCGTTCAAAATTCAATAGAAATTTTCAAAATTGGTATTCAGTAAATACCAAATTTCTTTCTTTTGCCTCAAATCGTGTCTGAGTTATCGTTTTCATTGACAGGCAGACCAAAAATATACTTATCGAACTCAGAAGGTCTGAAACGTGGAGATTCGTCAAAATCAAAAGCTCGAATTTCTGATAATGAAATAATTTCTCCTTGTATATTTTCTATACAAAAGATAAAGGTTTATTGCAAAACATTGATATGTTTTTCATGTATTGAAACACTTGATAAAGACTAAATAAATCAGATGAGGCTGATTACAATATCCTCATTCGAATGCAGCTATGAATCAAATGTATGTATTCATGTCTAAAATGATATTTTTTGGTAAAGTGAGGATTAAGAGAAAAGGAAAATACACAAATGAAATCATCTGTCTTTTTGAATAGAGAATTGACATTAAAAATCATTTTATGACGCCGTAATGCAGTATTTAATGTTGTTTCCCATTAGATGAGACGTTGACTATTTTATCGATACTCTTCAATTTTTTGGATAAGACCATCAATGAAAGTTGCACATATGAATGTAACAAAAGGGTTCATTTTCGTATTTCTTTTAGATGTTAGATTATTTTCTGTCTTATAGTCAGCGTCAGTACTGCATTCTACTTCTGAGCACAGCCCGCCCTCGCTACTACTAAAATATTCAACGTATGCTCCCGTTGCTTAAGAGGAAATGAGCTTTTCAATTTCTATCATCCTGAAGTTACTTCTCCATTTTTAAAGATAATGTAAAAGAGGGGCAAAAAGAGAATCAAAGGGAAAGCAGGAAGGAAAGAAAGTTATAATCCTCGCATACTGAGGCAGGTCTTTATCTTAAACTGGATTCCTAATCACTTCTTTCCTATTGCGGAAAGTAACTTGAAACAAATTAAATATTTACAAACGCTATTTCCTTTCTTCTGTCTATTCAATCTTCACCTCCGTCTCCATGAAGTTTCCCTTCTCTTTCCCTATCGGCATCAATCGATATTTTGGTGGAAACCCCAGCAGAAAAGATCTGTGTTTCCAAACCTGGGCACACAAACATTCATCATATTTGTACTGGAAAATGATGTGTCCATTCTCCATCGCGGAAGGTAATTCATAAAACAGAAGCAATAGCGGTGACGGAAGATAAATGACAACTGAAAAAAAAAAACACGCTTCCCTCCCCTCGTTTTTCCTTGAGCAAGACAAGGGATCTTTTCTGCTACCTTTCATGGTCTTCTCGTTACACTATTGCATTTTTCAAGCCCAAAAAGGAATTTTGGATACGAAAGAATTATCGTTACTGGATTCTATCACCTTAATAAAAACAGTGATTCATAAATATGACATTTCGCGTGAAAGCAATTGCAATTCTTCCGGATTTGTTTTAAAATTCGGTTTTGACAGGTAAAAAGCTTATTATTATCTTTAGCATTACTGACCTTTGATATTTTAAAAGCCTAAAAAAAAAGAATGTTCATCAAACCAGCACATTTAAAGTGAATGTAAAATATTTTTTAAATGTAAAACTATATTCATCATTATTCTTTTTTTCCACATTACGATTCCAATTCTCGTAAAATCCCTGTTTCGATGGAACCACAGGAAAAAAATAATCTCTTAAAGGAGGCTTTCAACTGAGTAACAATTAAGATGCTTATATTTGATATCTTAAATCACAAAGCATTTCGATATTTTAAGTTCATGTATATGAAATATACGGAGAGAAAGTTTTGTAACCGTCAAAAAAATCGACTTCGAAATCCTGATGAAATTTCACATATAAGAACTTGTACATCCGAAAGGATGATTTTAAGAATTGAATCTTTTTTCAATCAGTCTTTCAGATTGTATATGATCATCAACTCACATGTGAATTCAACAAAACATCTCAGAAAGGGAATGAAATTTTCCATATGGTCTGAATATTGCAGTTTCTATCAAATTTCTTCAAGGTAAGTTTCATGTTTCATGCTTTTCATGTGAATGATATGACTCAAGAACTCAAATAATTATACTAAGACAGTTGACGAATGGTATTATTAGTAATAGATTTGTATAAAATTTCAAATCAAACCCTTCCAGCCATATATTGCTTGTTTTCCATGTATGCATATTTATGGCACTGGTTTCTCTTGTTCACAGTATTTTTCAGAATTTGATGCAGTTTTTCATATATTTATAATAAGCAAATCCATTGAGATCTGCGAAATGACAAAAATATGCTATGAAATATGAGTAAAAGGTTAAAGAATATAAAATACTTGGCTACCGCGGAGCTTATTTTACATAAAGTGAAGTGCACAATTATGTTGTTTTCGTCTCTAAATGAGGATTAAGAAAATTTTTAATTTTCGCAATTCTCAAATCTTTCTATTACACCGTCCTGAATTAATTCGTGTTTAAAGAGTTACTTTCAAAAATGAAAAGTTCGATAAACACTAAATGTCTAAAATCTGAAAAAAAATGAATGTGCAGAAATATCAAACTATTCAAAAAAATTCTATTTGATTAAAAAAATTAGATGACATATTTTTGAAAATTTCATCAGTAATTGTGAAAAATGTAATAATGCTTCGAGTTTCCTACAATATAGGATTTTATGCGTCACTTACATTATTACTCTAATGAATGACATATGTGGATATAGTTGGCAAATATTTTAATAATTCAGCAAACATTTAAGATAACCACCATTAAAAAATTATCAATCACTTACTCAAAGTACCACATTCTTACAGTGAATTATTCTTCCATAAAAAGATATTACCAAATTCTCTGAAGAATGTACTTGTAAAATCACAAGGAAAAAGGAAAACTTTCCACCAGACATGCTATATCTTTTAGTTACAAAATAATTATTGCAAGAATTTTTCAACGAAATGTGATATGTAATCAGGAGGAGTAAAAATAATTTAGCTTTTCATCTGATTGAATTGTTACCTTTTTTTTCTCTGTCCATAATATAATATTTGTTGATGCATTTTTTATTAAGTCCATAAACTATAAATAAGTTCTAAATATCATTGAAAACTTCCTTTATTGTTTCATAAAGAAAGTTCTAGGAAGAAATACATTGTTTAAAACAATTTAACTGGCATAGGTTGTAACAAAATGAAATTTTTAAGTCTCACTTCGTTATTTATTAAGTTTTTTTTTTCCATTCATAATATTATTTATTCTTTTCTGAGAAGTGCGAGGACATGATAAACTAATTACTTCTAGTTTTTTTCCTCGGTTTTACATTTCGTGAAATCCTATGCTATAATATTTTTTTTTAGTTTTTGTTAATCAAAGATTCAGACTCGATTTGGTTTATTGCAATAATTTAATTTGGTTGTTTATTAAAATGCTTGAAACAAGTTGGAGGATAATGAAATAAGATGATGTATCTTAAGAACAAATTGAACATCAGTAAGCTTGTATTATTTTCAACAATTATGTAGTATTTAGCAATTTTTTCTCGTAGCAATATTGAGGAACTCGAAAGAGCAATTATTGTTTAGCCATTGAAAAATGAGTTAATAGAAGAATTTCAGTACAAATAATCTCTGAAATCATTTCAACATTTTATATCAAATTTAATAATTTGACTCATTTCTGTATAAAGAAGAATGAAATGAAAAAAATGCATCCTTAATTCTTATTATTTAAACTACAAAAACAATAAATAAATATAAAATATTACATTTTTAAAAATTGAAGAATGGAACAACCCATTTAAAAGAGTTTATTAGAGTTAATATTAGCTTAGGTAATTGAAAACCCTCAATAAAAATAATCAATGGAAAATAATGAATTTTAAAACCTAAAGTTAAATATCATTCAAATAAAAATAAACTGAAGTAATCACTTATCATCACTTTTCAATAACTTATAACAGGAAAAAATATGTTGTAGAAATGTTTTCGAAAAGAGAATTTAAATACTTCGGGAAAAGTAACCAATTATCGTATAACGAAGGGATGAGAAATGAGGAGGGTCGTGTCCGAAGTTTCTTCTTCAAATGCATAAAATGAAATAAACGCATAAATGCATAAATTTTTAGACCGAACGGAACCAAAATGTGAAATAGAACTACCAATGTAGTCATAAAATTACTTACCAAATTTCATTTATATAAATCATTGCTTTTTGAATTATTGCATCTACATGTCATGAAAATGTCAAAAAGTCACGAAGATAATTAAGCCAATGTAATGAATAAATATCAGAAATCAAGTTATTTTTTAATTTATTTTATCAAGAAAATTTTAGAATCAATCAAAATCGTGTAGTCTTTATGCGGCGCATCTTCGTTTTTTAGAAATACAAACCTGATTTTTATAAAATCTAAATAACTTCTCTTTAAAATAGAGAACCTTTACTATTATACATAACGTATAAAAACATTATATAATGCATAATACTTTGAAATGCGAAATATTTATTATCTCTTATATATTTCCCTCAAATTGCAGCCATTGAAAAATGCGATTAACCATATAGGTCCAAAAGAGCACCATATTTCCATGGAAATCCTTCCAATGTGCCCTTTAAATATGGACATATAAGCAAATGTATGACCCATAAAAACTGGAAATTCTCAATGAAATAAGTTTGTTATGTTAAAAGCCTGTTTTCCTTTTTTTTTATCATAAAGGATAAAAATTCTTCCTGGTTCTTTCTTTGTTTGGATCTTTTATTGTTTTTGCTCGTAATGAATGCACTCAAAGGAAAAGTTTCTTTGAGCCACAAGTTGAGATAATTTACCAGTCATTCTCAATTATTTAATGAATAAAGTTAGTTTGCTTCCATAAGCGAAATGAATATCAATTAATAAATACAAAAATGTAATTTTTTAAATTTTAAATTCATAATCCATTTTATCTGACCCTCAACATTTATTATTCTGAAACAATGCAATTACGTGCTTAAACGCACAGACCTGAAACTACTCAAAATAAGGATATTGATTTCTGCCAAGAAAATTATAACATTTAGTGCCTCATTTTAATTAGGACCTTTAGATTTGCTTCACCGCTCGCGGTAATTTTTTCTCTCTCTAGAATGTTATTTAGATAGGGGAATTAGCATCAAAATTTCGCTGGAACGAACTCAGCAATTTACAAATTAAAGAGAACCTCTTTTTCCTTTTCTCAAGAGATGTTCGTCATTTTTTCCCGTTCTTTCCAAAGTAGATTATTGTTAATCGTAGACGCTCTACAGTTGATATTTATTTATTTCTCCACATCACTTGCGCTTTTCCTTAACACATTTTTTTCAGTAACTCAACACAATTAAGTAATATAATTGGACATTTATTCAATTGTTGTTGATCTGCTATTATTAAACTCTGCTTCAAAGACAATTGTTTTAGGAGTTTTTGCGATATTATGGTATTATAAACATAATCCAGTAGTATTATTAAAATGATTGAAGATTTTACTGATGAATCATGACGTAAATTTTCTGTCTCATTTAACTTGCATGAGCAATTTATATAATTTCAGTGATAGAAGAAAAGGTGATTAAATTACATTTAAGGAATAAAATATAAAATGAAACTCAAAATTTAAATTGCGAAGCAAACACAAGAATTTAAAAATTAGAAAGAATACTATTTCTGCTAATGAATATTTTAAAGTTTAGATAAAACAGAGCATTCAGTATCGATTCAAATTGCACTTTCCTAGCTCTTAAAAAATCTATTGCAAAACTAAGTAATATCTCTTTCATTTCCTCAAACAATAAAAAAATACATTTAATTTGGGCTTATCATGCGTATCGAAAAATTAAACGCAGTTTTCTGGAGGTATGGCAATGCGTTCATTCTTCTATATTATTTAACGAGCTTGGCATATAAAGAAAGATAATTTTTTTTAAATATTTCCAATATTTAAAAAAATAATTTTTTAATAATTAAAAATATCCAGTATTATGTATTAATTGAAATTGCTCATAATACTCTAAGCTCCTTCAGAGCCTAGTTCAGTACATTAAATTCCTTTTGTTTAAAAAATATAATATGAAAAAGTGTTAATAGCGCTTACGTAAATAAACTCAGTTTAGTGTTAGTACATTCATTAAAAAAAATATGTAATATGAGTAGGAGCAAGTTGCATAGAAATTTGCGTGAGTCATATAATGGTATATCATTTTTTTTTGTAAAATTCTAAATGGCTTTCCACTTTGAATTCAATATCTTTTCAAACTTAAATCTCTGACGCTTCCTTCGGCTTATTTTAAGTCAATCTGGATGCTCGGAAGTTCAATCTAAAGGAAAATTTAAGTTTGAAGCTTTAATAAAATGGATCAAATTATTTTTTAATAGTTTTCTGTATCTATTTAATTTAATTTTGATTAATAACCTGTTGATTGGATTGACACATATTTATTTAGAGGACGTTTTTGATCAAGAGATAGACTTTTTTCATTAGAAATATCATTTGTTAAATGTAAATCCTTTTCACTCAATGAATGAACAACTTGGAGAATGGTTGATCCTTTCTATTCAGGAAATTGTTCGTTGAAAGGAATGAATTTCTTATTTAATGAGCAGAAGGAAAGGAGTTGACTCCCAATAAAAATTATAATGAGGGACTTTTAATAAAATTATATGATTTATATCTCCGTCACTAAGTTGTAATTTATATTTGTTTCAAAAATCATGAGTCTTCATTAAAATCCTTTTTTAAAAAAACAAGACCTTCAATAAAATAAATTTACATTTCTTTAATTTAAATAACAATCTGTTTTAATCATCATAATGAGCCAACAGATATTATTTTCAATATTCTTTAACATTTTGGAAAAAATTCTCTGTTTTCAATCAGAGCAATCAATCAAAGCAAAAAACAATCTGTCTGGAGATTACTGACTGATATTTTAATTATACCTTCTTTAAATTTATAAAGCACTATCTTTTGTGAAAAGTACCTCAATTAAAATGATAAAATCAAAATATTTGAAAGTTTATCTTAAATAAAATTGGATGATTTTGTGATTTTGTATAGTTAAAAATATAATAGACTTCCTTGTATATATATATATACGGCGTTGCCGAATTTGACTGACAGATTCAGAGGGGTGATAGTAGGCATCAAGAGGATAAAGAATCACCATACAACATGGGGTCCCATTTCGTTTAGGGGGTGAAAATCCCAAAAATATAAGGAGCCGGCGAACTTTTGGAAACTGTAAGAAATTAATAAAAAATAAAAAAAGATGTTTCAATTATGAATTTTTTTAAGTGAAAGCACATTCTTAAAGGCAATTTTTCATATAAATAACATGCCGATTTGATGAACCAGGTGGTCGTAAATTATTGAAAACAAAAATGTAGTTTAGAATCCTTATCAGCTGAAATATTAAAACTTTAAGAAAATTAAAAGCTTGAAAATATAAGGAATTTTATACTCTTTAATTTGATATAAGGCTGTAGTGTGAAAACTGAGGTGGTTTTAAGATATTCAAGAAAAACTAAAATGTTTGCAGGGAAATATCGCTGTAACATCGGCACCAATGTTTACAGAAGATATTGCAAAATTCTATCGAAAACTTCTGAGGAGTATTAGTAGGCATCAAAACGATAAGAATTTTCAAACAAATATAAAGTCGCAAACGACGGTGAAAATTTATTTTCTGGAATACAGATAAAGCATACATTTACAGCACAGACATTTTAACATAAGAAAGGAGACTATGAGAAACTTTTATAAAAATTTCTCAATGTTGCGACCGCGTAGGTCACTACACAACTGACAACAACGTTTAAAGTACCACCGGACGCGCTCAGACATACCAGGTGTGCTTGCGATTTCTCCAGCAGTGACGACGATCCATGATACGAGATCTTTCAATGCCTCCAAAGGTGTCTGATAAACAAGAAATTTCATATGGCCCCAGAAAAAGAAATCCAAGGGATTGAGGTCCGGAGAACGTAAAGGCTAATCAACAGGTCTGCCACGTCCAATGATATGCATCATCTAGGTAGTTACGCACATAATTAAAAAAAATGAGCTGGTACACCATCATGCATTAACCACATGTTCTGGCGTGCAATGGCCGGTATTTCCTGCAGTAAATCCGGAAGGACGTGATGCAAGAAAACAAGGTACTTTGCTCCAATGAGGCGTTCGGGCCTGCATTTGGCCTCGTTATTCTGAAGGATCCTATATCCCGCAGCAACCGTCTATTAATATTTGCAAAGGTGCTGTGGAGTGGACAACGCCTACTTGGATATTGCTATTGGTATATTCGTTGGGCTAGCCGTCCATTACCATCCGCTCGGTCGTAAATTAAATGCATATCGCATATTCGTCATTCGTGAAATCTGACATGTTATTTGCGAATGAAACTTATCGACTATCAATTCTGCATTGCTCTTTACTGAATACAAACTGATTTTATATTCCTCGAACCATCAATTCTACAATGCTCGCTGCTTTTATATTCCTCGAACGCATGGAAAATTTAGATACGAAAAAGCGTCTTCTTCTCGACTATCTTGTTCCAAATCCTTGCATTCTTAAGGTCATTCTCTTCGCCAGGCTAATTGTATCTTCGATGTCTGTTTTTTCGATTTTCACAGAATGAAAGTCTCCTGTGACGCTATGTTTTATGAAAATTTCTCATCTCCTTAATGCCTACTATCACTTCTCTAAATTTACCTTTCGAATTTGGCAACTCCCTCTGTAAACATCGGTGCTGATGCTGCAGCGATGTTTAACGGCAAACATTTTAGTTTTTCTTGAATATCTTAAAACCTCCTCAATTTTCACACTACAGACTTATATGAAATCAAAGAGTATAAATTCCTTATAGTTTCAAGCTTTTATTTTTCTTAAACATTTAATATTTTTGCAGATAAGGGTTCTAAACTACCTTTTTGTTTTCAATAATATACGATCCCCTGGTTTATCAAATCGGCATGTAACTTACATGAAAAATAGCCTTTAAGAATGTGCTTTAACTTAAAAAATTCATAGTTGAAACACCTTTTGTTATTTTTTTATTAATTTTTTTACAATTTCCAAAAGTTCGCCGACACCTTATATTTTTGCGATTTTTACCCCCTAAACGTCGTTTGGGACCCCATGTTGTATGGAGATTCTTTTTCCTCTTGATGCCTCCTATCAACCTTCTGAATTTGTCGGTCGAATTCGGCAACACCCTGTATATATATATATATATATATATAT
>JAPMOR010096416.1:1154609-1164881 GCA_026543865.1 Argiope aurantia | reverse complement strand
AATTATATTTTAACTCCTTCGTACGTATACACTGATGAATCTGATTCGGGAATCAAATTACCGAATTTTTAATTTTTAATGTGTATATAAGTGAAAGTCTTAAGTAATTTAAAATGCAAAAATCATTCAAAAACGTACCATCATCTAACTGCGCTTATATTTTTATGGAAATAAAATAATAAAAGTTGACTCAAATAGAATGTACCATCTACTTAGATAGTTAATTCGTATGTCAAAAAATTAACATTATGTGTTAACAGGAAATAGACGTGAGAAAAAAAAATATTTGAATCACTAATGTATTCGAATTAGTCCAGTTTAAGTAAGTCCACTTTAATATCAATGATTTATTTAAACTCGTTTTCTCAAAGCAAGCTCATCTTAAGAGTCACTGTATAAACAGCAATATATATTTTACAGCCTCACACTTTTTTGAAGAAAGAATCCTTGATTTTTCTTAATCTCCGAAGTAGTTTTCAAATTCAGAGACTTCTGTGCTGTGGCATCTCCAGGTCAATTAAGATCCGTCTTTTCCCAGTCCATTTTCGTAGATGAGAAGGCTTTGGGAAAGGAGACGATTGCAGCTGGGAAATGTTTGCGTGGCAGAAAGAGGAATTTTATTTAGTTGCTACAGTGGTCTATTTCATATAGTTCTAAATATATTTATCAAGATGTTATAAAAGAAATCTTGATATTTTACAAAAGAGAAATAACGTCCCTTCAATGTCAAATCAGGATATATTAAGGCATATATTGCCACTTAAACTGTTTTTTTAATACTTAAATTTTTGATTTTTTTCGTAGATTGAAAAAAAAGTACGAAAAAAAAATAATATATCAGCCAAAATTTGAAAATTGCTTTTAAAAATGGAAAGAATACTTCTTATTTTGCTAAAAAGCTTAAAATGAAGTTTATCAATTGCTTTACTAAAACTACCTAATATATTACCTAATTTCTGTATTAATAAATAAATTGTATTACTATTCAGCTCTTAAATACTTAAGTGCGACTATGGAATTTAAATAATGGAAGATATATAACATGTTTTTAAATATATATATATATGTGTGTGTGTATATATATATATATTTCATATTATGAAGCAACAGAACCGCTTAATATCATCTTAAATTAACATATTGCTTATTTTTTTAGCTTATAAACAACAGAGCAGATTGAAAAATTACTATTCCAAATTGGGGCAAAAAATATCATTATGTTTTAATTTATGAGGTTTTTAGTACGATAGTATTTCTTCTTGCGTACAGTCGATCACCCCACCTCCACTGAACGTAGCAGTATCGACATGATTTGTTGTGTCCGATTGCTATCTTAAGCATTGTCCATCCTTGCATTGACCGATTTCTCAAACTGACATTCTCTTCAAGGTAATTGGCCACAAAGTTGTCAATTACTGTGCTTCTTCCCTATCTACAAACTCTCAAGTAGTTGGTAAAAAACTGACAATTTTTGACATCATATCCTACAGAGTTTTAAGATTACCTGGTACCATCAGTACTGTACTTAAGTCATTATTTATAATTTTCAGATTTTTTCTTAACTCCGAGAGATTTCAATACATTCGTTTAAATAGTGGTAAACAGTACCGATTCCTCCCCAAATGCATTTATTTTCCTGCATTCTTCCAAATCTTTGGAAATATGCAGGGAATCTCTCATGTCCTGATATAATTTGGATTATCAGTGGATGATATCTTCTTATTTTTATTTCTGGATTAGGAATAAAATCGAAAGTTACTCTTCCGTTTTTGGACATATACCATCTGTCAAAAACCATTCTTCAGGATGTTGTTCGAACTTGTCAAAATACATCTCATAATCTTTTTTGCTAAAGCATTTGTTTCCTATTTTAACTTTATTACTAGAAGTTCTTATTTGAAATTTAGTGAACATTTCCATTGCTCTGAGGTCCATTGGCAAAATTTCCATTATCACTTGAAGGGCTTCTGTAGAAATGGTTCTGTATGCCCCAGACATAATGATGAGAGGGCACCGTTGGATTGAATTTAATATTTCTCTGATTTTCTTTAGATTTAGCCTATGTCCCCATGCTCCGTGCCCGAAAAGAACAATTGGCTCAATATCCCCAGTGTAGATTCTTCTTAGATGGCATTTCCTTTTACCATAAAATTTATCCGCAACTGTCAGTAGTTTATATGTTAATACATCCACATTTTTCTTGATCTTATTAAAATGTGAAGTAAATATTAATTTATTGCCCCATGTAACTCCCCAGTATTTAATTTGATTTGACACATTTATATTGTTATTGCTCATTTTTATGTTAGGCGGATCTGTTAATTTTAAACTTTCTCCAAATGTAATAGGCATTTGAATTGTTTTCCTTTCATTAAATTCAAGTTTATGTATTTTGTCCCATTTCTATACTATCGATAGTACTATCTAAATTTAGAATTCGAAAAACCAACTCTATTAAATATGTAAATAGGATTAAAACTTAAATTATGAAAATAGAAAAAAGAATGTAACCTCTGAAAGGATTATTGTAGAAATTAAACGTTTTTATATTATTTTTAACATATTCAATTACTCAAAAAAAAGTGCTGAAATAGGATTGGAAACGTAAGTATTTAAAAGTATTTGACATTTCTATTTCACAAAAATAAGTTGCATTCAAAAATTCATATTTTTCTCAGAGAAAGAAGTAAGATAATGAATAGTTTGCTGCAAGTTATCGATTGTTACTCAAGCCATCGACATAATATTATAACTGTTTTTAAAGCTTCTGAATCAACTTAGGTTTTGAATAATGAAATGTAATGAATAATGTAACAATTACAAATAATTTAAGAGTCGGATATTACAAAATGTCAGGATAAAAGCCTTTCATTGTTGATTTCTAGTTCTCTGAATTGAATTGTTATTCAAAGTTTCTGACTACGTCTAGTCAAAATCACTGACCGAAGAAATTTTAAAAAAAATAAAGCTGAAGAAGAAGCCAAATAAATAAAAAAAGTACAATGGACAATACGGTGAAATGTGGTTGATAAGTACTCTTCCTTCGATAGTAGTAAATTTAAGTAATTGCATAATTCAAACCTATTTACACTTCTAATAACACTTGATATTACATTTTGCTAAATTTTATTCTTTGAGAATTTGAATAATTACATTTCTAATAACTTCCATTCTTCCCTCAGTTAAAATGTGCTTCCTTATTGTATAATAAATAGCATTTTTATGATCTTGATGCCAAATTAATAGGGTTTTAATAAAAAAACGAGGTTATTTTAGAAATATATGATATAAAAAAATTAAAAAATTAAATAAATTTTATTAAAATTATTCATATATTTTGAAGTTATAAATAAATATTTTATTCGTTTAGAATTTAAATAATTTTCTTTGAAAATTTTAAAGAAATTCATAAATGATTTGAAATATAAAAAATATATAAAGAATATACAAAATAATGTAATGCTGTAAAAATCAAAATGACTACTGTCGTTTCATTTTTATTGTTATAGAATTTTGCTATAACTGTTTATTCTTCTATTAAATTAACGCGCATTTTTTTTCTATTTTTAAGGAAAGCATTGATGATTTTTTCTTTAAATCATTTAAAGTTAAAAGTATCAAAGACATATGCGAGTTGAGAATGATAATATTCTTCTATATCTATACTTATAATAAAGCTCAATGTGTGTGTGTGTGTGTGTGTGTGTTGACTCTACAGACCAGACAATTCAACCTACAGCTACCAAATTTGGCAGGTGTATACATTGGAGGCCGGGAATGTGCACCTGGGGGTTATTTTTTCGAATTTTTAAATAGAATTTTATTTATTTAAAAATTAAGCGAAATTTTGACGTGTTTCTGCTATAACTGCCGAAAATATTACCGCACAAAAAAAGATTTTTACATGAAGTTAAAGATAAAAAAATTTATCTTTTAAATGATACTACTGTTTTAATCTTAAAATTAAATTTCTATTTTTAATGAATTTTTAAATAAATATTTTAACTATGTTTTCAATAATTTTTTTCGTCAAAAATAAAAATGAGGATTAAACACGATTCGCATTCATGAGAAAAAAATAGCTTTTTTCAAAGTGTTGCCATCACATTGATTAAAGCTCTAACTGAAAATAAATTAAATCTTTTTGGAAATGAAATCTGCAAAAATATAATTTTCGGCAAGTGTCTGTAGGAAATGAAACAAATATGAACTATTATTTTTTCTAAAAAATAAATTTAAGAAAAATTATTTTATGATCTTTTACACTCTCTATACAGGGTGTTTATTCAGTCCCGGATCCATTTTGATATTTAATGACTCATAAAATAATGAAGATGTAAACAAATTTATGGCATTTATTGATGTTATAACTCATATATTTTCCTTTTCACGTTTGAATATTTTTACTTTTGTAAATATCGTCAGCGCGTGTTTTTAATTTCAGATAATTTCATTTTCCAGTCTAAATATCTGTACTTTTCTAAATATCGTCTGCTTATTAATTGCATTTTTCTCTCTTTTGTTTTTGGCAACTATTGAAATGTTATGTTTACTTTTGATGTGTTAGTTCTATGTAGTACTTTTATATGTGATGTTTTATTCGATCGGATATTAAGGAGAATGCATACATCACAAGAGAAAGCACAGATTTTATGGTAGTCATAGAGTTAATTTCTAATCAACTAAATCACTGACTTTTAAGAGTTAATTTCAAATCACTTAAACTGACTGATTTATGAAGATTTGAATATGACTATTCAATAAAAAAAGGATAATTTTAGATTTTTCATCGATCGTTTCAAAGAAAATACGCCGATAAGCGTGCACGTTTCTCAAGATTTATTGGCCTAAGATTATGAAAATTGTGAGTTTTTCTAAATTTTTAACATTTAAAACTTCATAAATAAGTCTTAGTTGATCGTGGAAAATAGAAACATTCATTCATTTATTTAAAATTTGGTGTGTCCAGAATATTTATCAGAGTATGATACCTTACTGCATTAAATTTAGACTTCATAATTTTTGAAATATATTTATAAGCAGGAACAAAATATTATTATTGATTTCATTTCAATCCTTTTGAAAGCAAAACTAAAAACTGAATTTTATACTGAATCTCAGAAATTTTTGTTGAATTATTGTTTGAGATATTACATAAACTATGAAAAATATTTTGTGGTTAACATAAGACTTAAATACCGAGCGATTCTGTTTGCAATACTCATATTCAATAATAATAATAATTAATAAATAACAATAAAGATGATAAATAAAATAAAACGCTTGGTTTTATTAAAAAATATCTTAATATTAATTGCAATTTCGTCAGTTACATTTTTAATTAAAGTTAAAGTTTTACCGGAAATGACAACAAATTAGCAAAATATATATAGTAAATTGAACGAAACGATCTAAACAATATAAGTTTGGTATGACTATCAAAATTTGAAGATTAAAAATGTTTTGTTTGAGAATCCTTTAAGAGACCAGTAACTTAAAATATTTAATTGAAAATTGTAGCGAGCGGTAATACTGGCGAACCGGCTGGTCGCCAAAGGCGGCTAGTAATTAAATAAACGAAGCTATATTTGATATCTCTGTCCTTCATAAGCTAGATGTCTTCAAAAATTCAGTAAATACCAATATCATACAAAATCAAGACCTGTGATGTTTTAGTAAACTTTCAACTTACAGATAGGATACGAAAATATTAGACATCTATAAAACAGGAGATCCGCTTGATATTGGACTGGCGGGAGAATACCAATTTCTTGCTTTTTTTCCTGCATATAATAGAGTATTAATAGTAAAGTAATGCTTTTTATGCTTTTGCCTTTATTTATTCTACAACCGCAGGGTAAGGTTGCCAAGATTGCTAACTATTGAGACAGGCCGCTTATACAAAATAAAAGATGTGTAAAATACAAGGACACTTTGTTTTAGAATTGAACTTAAAATATGAAGAAAGAATTTCTCAAAATAATGTTCTGAAATTAAATAGCTGATTAATTTTGATTTGAATAATATCGAGTACAGCATGGTGCTCCTTGTAAGAAGGGCCTTATAGGGAGCAATTTACTTAGCCACCTAAAAGCATATACGAGTACTTTAAATTGGAAAAAATATTCTAAATGAAATATTTTATGCATTTTGCAGACCTCTAACAATTTAAGATTAATCTTTTGGGCTACTATTAAAGAGGACACCCCATATATTTGTTTTTCTCTCATGGATTTTTTTCTTCTTGGCATTAAGCAACTTATATGTCATGGCTCTTTTCCCAGATCACGGCAATATTTATCACTAGGCGTCCACTTTATGTGACCACTGTCATCATATTTTGTTGATTATGGCCTATACACGTCTTTATATCTATTGTCATCGAATTAGTCGCCTAATAAGCTGTTCAAAATTTAGATATTTCAACAAGCATCATATGGAATCAGGAAGTATTTTGCATGACAAAATTTGACAGACTTTCAGAGGACATCATTTCCCTGATCATGACACAAGAATATTATTTGAGTCAGCCTGAGGATAGTATCGATTTTTCAAAAGCAAAGTCTATGCAGAGATTATATACATAAATTTATTTTCAGATGTTAACACTGTTTCCATATGCCTCATTTCTTCTGTATGAGCATGTATTTCATTATGGATATGAGTAAAAATAAGGTTATATTTCCTAAAAATGGTACGGTTTTCGAGATGATATTATTCGTCATAGATATCAGTAATCCTTTGATAGTCAAAACATATTCGATTTTTAAATGTTACTTTTTTCGCACCTACTTCGAATATTCAAAATTATTTAAAGAGATCATTCATCGTAAAAAGTTTTAATATTAATAACTGAATTATCAGACTCATCTAATCCATTAGCTGTTGGTAAAATCATTTATTAAATTATATCATATAGAAAATAAAGAATATATCTACAAGATGCATTTTAGATGCAATAAAACAATATATACAATGTATTATGGTATGTTGGAGAATCACATCTGATTGCAAACAGTACATTTAATCCAACACACTTGCATGAATTTGAATATCTGTTGCATTTCGCTCACAAAATGGCTAGATTAAATGCTAAAAACACTTTTTAAAAGTATTCTGGTGGTTCTAAAAAGTCTTCTCGCGAAAAGTAAGGCAAGATCGTTTTCAGATAAAACCAAACCACTAAAGATCTTCGCTGGTTTAACGGACAAGAACCGCTTTTTTCTTGCATTTTCAAAGAAATCGACCTTCATCCGTGGTGCCGTTAATGAAAGCGTGAAGGACAACAATATCAGCCACTCGACTGCATTTTGCAAAACATCTAAACCATTCCAGATGAGCGTTTCTTTTCAAAGTTGCTTCCATTCTAAACTAAATGTTTCTCCTTAGACAACTAAAGAAAAAGATTCCTTTAACCTTTATCGATCTATTGGTGCCGCTGAAGAACAACCAATCAATACAAGAAACACAATAGTTTACTTTAAACCATAGAAATTCTTTTGTTCACAAAACCTAGGGACACAAAATTCTATTGAACACGTTGTCAGTGTCATTTGTGTTTCCAGGAAACCTAAATGAACAATATAAAATTGTTGTTATATGTGATATTTATGATTGAAATAAATTTTATTATTTGTAACAATAAAAAGTAATTGTATTAATGTTTACAAACTTGTTATAAAAGAGAATGCCTTTAAGTAATTTGCTTAGAGCCTCTATCTTTGAATAATTGACTTGCCAATTGAATTTTAACATTTAAATAGACTTATATTTACTGCAATGCCTCCACATCTTTAAAATCAGATTATTAAGAACGTAGAGAATAAAACTAGGGGTGATTTAGTGTAGATATCAAAATGGTTTGAGGCTCATTTTTGTGTTTTGTCGATACATTTTCCTAATAGGAAAGTAAACAATATAACTGAATTGTTGCATTTTTTTTCTAGAATGTATTAAGAATCCACAGTTCCCAAAATATAAACTGTTTGAAAATCTGTTACATAAGCATTCAATAAAATGTATCAAATTTGCATATCGGAAATTAACAAATATAAATGTAGAATCTTGTTTATAATTAGAAATTCTAAAATTATAAGTAATTATAATAAAAAGTTTCTTTTTTCACATTGCTATAACATTCTTTTTTATAAATGATCGCTCTATTCTTCTTCATAATTGAAGCTATTTGTTCTCTTATGATTCTCGGTTAATAATGGAGCATCATTTGAGTGTATCGGATATTGTATAGCAGACAGTCAATGTGAATGATTTGATTGTTTTTCTTTGAAAATATCCTCACTGGTGGTATTTATTTAAAATTTAAACAGGAATACTTTATAATGCGTATTTAAGAGATGTTAGGTAATGGAATAAAATTTATCCTAGAAACAGGATTGGACATTTTGTAATTACTGTAGGTACCTGTTTTGATGGAAACGTGCTGAACTATTGATTAAGATGAGAAAAATGTCCTTTAGTCACCGAATCTTACTTCAACCATTTGAGAGCACTCTTGAAACATGATGATTACAGTTCAAGAAGAGCTACAACCAACGAACTGAAAACACCCATTAAAACAGAATGTCAAATGATAATAAGCATCGTATTAGACAGTTTTATCACGAAAGTCCAGACAATTACGGTAAACAGTTAAAATGTTTCCAATAACTGGCAGACATTATTAAATTATTATACTTCAAAAATATATTTTATTGAATATTCTTAAGTCTAAATGTAAGCTTTCGAGCAATTTACTTTAATTGTATAAAATCTGCCTTGTATATTTATTTTAGGCAATAAATTATCCTCACAAATTATTTACTTATAAAAACTTGAAATATTTTTTTTAACCACCAAATCAATTTTTGAATAAGATATGTCTGACCCATCATTTTGTTCACAATAAAATTGTCAAAATAATATTAATTTAGATTAAGAATCAAATGCCTTCAAAAGATAAATTTGTAGACAATTCATAATTTTTTTCTGCTTTCATTTATTTTATTTTATTTAACAATAATTTTATCTTACATGAATTGGTATAATATGAGGTTTAAAACAATTATATTCTTTGAAAAACTATCAGAACAGAAATTTAAGATATATGTTGATCAAATGTGTTCATTCATAAAAAAGTTTTTGTACTTAAACTAAGTTAAACAATAGCTAAACAATAGCAAAGAAAGATTTAAAGTGACTCTTACATATGATCGAAAATGGACACAAATAAGTAATAAATCATCTATTCAAAGATTTCACTTTTCAAAGAGCTGAATTTAAAACACTAACTACTCAACTCGTGATAATCGACATTAATGACATACGCTATTAAATTACATTCTTAAAAACATGTAGAACAAAAGTTGAATTGATGGCGTTTTAGAATATAGGTACTGCAAATGCGTGTATCGAAGAGGTAGTTAAGTTAATTTTAGTGCTGCATGAAGTAAATAAAATAAATTTCTTATATTTAATAAATACTAAAAGATAGAGTTAAAAGTGCCAAAAATTTCAAAATATAATAAAAAGAACAATTTACATTTCAAAATGAGTTTAATTAACATGAAAATAATAATTCACTTTTTATCGCTGAAATCTGTTTTATTGTTAGGAAACGTGAAAAATATTTAGTAACCAATAAATTCATATGAAATCCATTAAACATGAGATTAGATAAGTATGACAATAAGTGATCATTCAGTTTTCATAGTTTTGATTTCTAAGCAGGGTTCTTCAAGACTTTTTACTAGAAATAAAGAGTTGATGTTATTTATAAAGAATGGATTCGTTTATTTTTTCATGTCGGAAATTTGGATTTCCTTCCGCCTTCGAAATATATTATTATTTTCAAAAATAATTTCAATTTTCATTCGCCGTAGGAGCACGACAAAAAAATGCAATTTTATGCTGGATTTTTAAAGACTGATATGGACTAATAGAATTCGCCTTTTAGGAAACACTTGAAATTTCGTTAACTTCTTTAATATCTGTTCTATTGAATATACTAAGCGAAATGAATAATCACTTCGATTTCCCAGCCTGAAATAGGATTGTATCTATGACAATATTGATCAAAAGGGTGATGTCTTTGATGCAGTTTAGAAAGAATTTACTTTATGGAATTTTAAAAATTGGAGAAGAGATACAGTTCAAAAAGCACTCTCAAACAACTTAGCTATTGAACATCATATGAATAGTAGTCTCTATTACATTGTATAAATAGTAATCTCTATTACATTGTATAAATAGTAGTCTCTATTACATTGTATAAAT
>JAPMOR010096416.1:1129330-1154599 GCA_026543865.1 Argiope aurantia | reverse complement strand
AATAGTAGTCTCTATTACATTGTATAAATAGTAGTCTCTATTACATTATGTAACTCAGCTGAAATTTAACAGTATTATTTGTTTTTGATGATATAATATGCATCATTAATTCTTTTATTTAATTTATAATATTGAAAAGAATTTAAAAAGCACAGTTATTTAAGAATATTATTTTAACATAATGTTTCTTTAATGCTGAAATATATATGATAATTTAATTATAATTTCTTAAAAAAACTTCACTTTTTATTTCAAAAATGTTCAGTAATGAATGTGTGGGAAAAAATACAAATTTCGTGCATTCCTCTCCTGTGAGAGAAAAGAGGTAAAATATTTTAAAATAAGTTATGGAGAATTTTATTCTTATTCATTTCTATACAAAAAAGAAAAAAATTGACGGAGGAATTTATTATTTATATTTGTTTACAGATAAATATTTCCGGTTAATGATGACGTGTCTCAAATTACACCAATTTGATGTAAAATTTCAAAATAGACAGTTTGCACAGATGCACCTTGTAAAGTCTTGAATATATTCGACAACAAGTATGAAATTTAATTTACAAATAATTTAATTATTAATTAAGAATATATATATATATATATATATATAAAGCAGTCTTTAGCTGAATCTAAAAATCAGAATTACTAAAATCCAATTAAAACTTTTTAGTTTTAAAATTTTTTAAACACTTACTTTTTTAATGTCGGAATTTTATCTATATTATCAATTCTTAAATATAAATTAAATATTGTTATGAATTTTATATGGCACCCAATAATGTTTCATTGAATCTTGTTTAGCTTTAAAATAAAAAATATATATATACAATCCAACAAATTAATTAATAAAATGTAATATCTCGTAAGTCAAAAAGAAAATTTACAATCTAAATAAAAAACTGCATTCAATTAATAATGAATTTAGTATAATTTTCAAAATAATTAAACATGTATTAGTAACACAAATAGTGCTGGCGTCCTGACCTAAGGGTAGCGCGCCTTCCCCGTGATCTGGCCGTACCGGCATTGAGTCCTGGTTTGGGCATTGTTGTACTCTACCGTGTGATCTATCTGTAAGGTGTGTGATAGACCCCCTCCCCCTTATAAAAGGAGGTTGCAAAAGCGAGTGTATGAGCTGAAGTCAGATTTCTGCCCTCTATTGCTCAGGGCTACTCAAAAGCTACTGCACCCCTCTTTCCCCGATCTTTTAGACTTGGTCTGAATTGGTGTCCAATCCAAGAGGGATAAGCAGCAGCAAACACAACATAAATTGTACTTTAATTTGAGTAATTTCATATTGAAAAACTTAGTAGAAGGAAAGAAGAATTCGGCAGAACTGAGGCATGGGGTCAAGAAGACTCTATTTTATTTTTATTTTTTGTCTTTTATAAATAGCATTGGAATTTATTTTGGAAACATAATGCATTCTGAAAATCATGTAATTGCCGAAAATACTAAAAAAATATTAAATGTTATAATATTAAAGGTTAAGAAGATCTTATAAGTAAAACCTAAACACTCATTTAATAAGTATTTACTTCGTTTAGAAATTATTTAGCTAATACGAAATTACACTGATGTTAATAACTGTTAAAATTGAACAAACAAAAATGAAAAATACAATATTTTAAAATAATATTTTAAGAACATTTCTTTATTCTTTTCGCATTATTCACATTTAAAAGAAGCAATATGAAACAGCAGATCCATAAAGCTGCGCAATTCCACTATATCGAGATCACGAAAATCTGACTTCTCTTGATCTTTATATTTTTATCTAATTGCAATAAATTTAAGATTTGTATATTTTACAATGTTAAGACACATGTCGGTCCAGAAGATATAGGTTAAGGCTTCATTTTTAGACAGATATAGCTGTTGAAAATTAGGACGAATTCTGAGCAGCTTCAAAACATTATTATGCTGAGGCGTCTGGGAACTCACCAATGGCTTCTTGGACCATTTGAAACTATTTTTCCTTACCCATAAAAATAATTTTCGATTTCAACCATGCCGTTTTCTCTTTCTTCTGAATCTACGTTCAAATTTTCTTTATTTTTCTTTTTCACTTTTTTCTTCATGGTCACTTATAATTGTTTCTGCATCTCTAATATCAGAATCATCTTCAACATTTCACATTCTTCAAACTATTGCATTATTTTTATCAAAATATGGATCACATGATTGAATTTGTTTTTTCCTCGAAGATGAATTATTCATTTCTTTTTCAGCAACAAAATGTTATTTTATACAAAGGAAGCGAATTGCAATGCGAAATACGTAGAAATTAACTGGTGCGTTATATATTTTCTCATTCACAGTTGCAGAGAGGAGGAGTCAATGACTCATTAAATAACAATAAAAATTTAGAAAAATAATAACTCGGTTATAAGTATATATTCATACTTAGAATTTCGCCAACATACTGCTAAAAGAACAGTTTGAAGGTACTGAAGAGATGATTCTATTTAAAGACTAAATACCACGTGATAATCAGAGCTAATGTACGATGCAGTCATTTTGATTCCCGTCTCCAGTTACGGGTTAAAGTGATTGAAGTACACTAATTTAAATAAATGTTTAAAATGTTAGGGATATATATATATATATATCTATATGAACACCTGAAAGATCCTAATGCTTAAAATTTATGAAACATTTTAATTCTCTTGCTTCATTAAGGAGAAAAGTCATACTCTGGATAAGATTAGTAGGCTTTCAAAAAAGCTAAACACTTTCGACAAAATATGAGGAAATTAGGATTTAGAGAAATAATACTCCGTTAGAGCTCAGCAATCCAATTACGGTACAGTTTTATTTCAGTTCCGTGGCATAATGTATGTATTCTAATGCTTGTTTATACAAGAAATCTAAATTTCAAGGTAATGGAAGAAATTCGAAAAAATTCTTTCTTATTGATATTTTACTATATTTTGGGTCCTTTTAATATTTATTTATTAAAAAGTTTTAAAAGATAACTTTTTATCAATTTTTAATTATTTAAAAAAATGATCACAAATCAAAACATTTTTCTTTGAAATTTAATTTTATTTCACAGTTATTTTAATTTTGATACTTTCAATATTATTCAAACGTTATGCATTGATATCTGCACGTTAAATTACATTATGAGCTAACGAGAAATTTAATTACATTACCATGTGCGCTGATCAAAGCTTGAATTTTAAGGGACATGTTGTGAGAAGCGGCACAAAGAACATCTGTTTACATTTCTATCAATCTGATTGTTGTTTTTGGAATTTAAAATAAAAAGAGCGTACAAATCTACTTTCCAATATATTTAAAATCCCGCCGAAATTTCTTGTTATTGTTAAAATGAGAGAATTTGCTGGTAAGTAGAGTAGCGATACATAAAATCATGTTCCTGACCCAATTGCATTTTGGCTCCATGAACTGAACATTCCTCATCTGCGTTGAGAGTTTCTGTAATACGACACACAGAAAGTCCACTTAAGAAACAAAGTGGTCATCCAGGACTTAACCAGAATTTTTATTTGGGCTTTGACTTGCATAAGGCTTTTTTCCGGAAGAAATCAGATACCCAGACTTCTGATGATTCTTCAAAGTGTTTTGCAGCTAACACTTCATCTTCTAGAATTGCTTTCTTTAGATGAACCCAATTATTAATGTAGATATTTGACACTCCCAAGAACCTACGAATCTCTGGAGCTTAATGGCTATGTTCTCCCCAAACACTATGGACTAGTTGATGATGAGTCTTTTGTAAATCCATTTTAAAAATAGCTGATTAGCAAGTTAAGTACACTCATCTCAAACTTCCCAGCACGTTAAAAATTCCTCCGTAGTTTTCAACTCATTTCTTTCTGCATATACGACATCCTTTGGTTCAGATGCTCTTAAAGGGTTAGGCTTAGTGAATGATGCTTCGAATAGAGCCAATAAACGCTCTCACTATTTCATTTTAAAAATTTACTAAATACACTGAATCTTGTAATTTTTTAATAAAGAAAATTATTTCAAAGAATTCATTACACTACACTTGTTTTAAAAATATTTCATTGTTTGTGTAATCCTTGTAATATATTTGTCTAATCTGCAGTATTTTGAATATTATAGGCAAAATATTTATTCTACATAAATTCTTTTATAAAAAATTTATCTGCATTTTTTTTCCTATTAAATTTTACGAAAATTTAACAGGAAATATGCCCAGCTTATTTGTATATTCGTGCATATTTATGGCCGATGATTCTTTGTATGAGTTTACTCTGTTTTTATTCAATGTATCATCGAGGATATTGTTTACAGTTTCATTTTTAAATTCCCATTTAGGAAATGTTTGTACATTTAAGACACCCACATATTTACAGAGAAATTTTTTAAAAAAGCAATGATTTATGTTTACGGAATTTTCTTGAAATCATTCAGAAGATGAATACCTATAGTTTAGTTTTGTTATATTAACGTCCCATTTTAAAGCAACACTTCAACTACTTTGGGACGGACATCGTAATTCTGAACCGTGGTCAGATAACGAAGACGACGAATGAGCTGGAATTCTCCCCTTCCCCTTCTCCAAGCTTCCACACCAGTGGGAGGGCGTTTGACCCCGACAGAATTAGAGTGCATTACGCCCGCTTAAACGATTGTTCTTTGGTGGAATCGGGTCTCGAATCTGAAACCCTGCGATTCCAAAGTCGAAACCTTACCACCAGGTCAACGCGGCAATTACTTATAGCTGTGAAATAACATTATAACGCAAGTAATAAATTGATTTATAAATAAAATAAACGTTGTTGCATTTTTAGTTTTGAATGTTCGATTTAGGCTATTTGTTTCTTCTTAATGGCTTAAATTAATTATGTGTTGGAAATTAAATGTTTAATTAAATATTATGAAATCTGTATTAACATGTGAAGAAACATGTGTGTACTTGCGATCTTTCCTATAAATATTTTTTTCTATTTCTGTGTATGCGGAATGTTTCCAAAACTTCATTTTTTTACTTTTATAATTATTTACTTGTAACTCAACAAATATGTAGCAGTATAATATGAGAATAAGTGGTCCACAGAAACCTGTAACAAAAATAATTGATAGGAAAGAACTTCTTGGCTTTGTATAAAATAAAAACAGTAATAGAAAAGATTCAGAGGAATTACGACACTAAGAAAGAAAAAAATAGGAAGAAACCGCGATTTTCATGCATCGCTGGGTATTTCGTATTATCGAAGGTGGATTGATATACAAGAAAGAAGAAAGAGAATTGAACAAGAAGAAAAGAAGAATCCACGATGGGATATTTAGAAGAAGCTCTCTGCACGTTCTGCGAATTTCCGTGTAAATCAGAGCCAGCCGGATGCTGATTGATATATCGAATTTGACCTAGTTTTGCGAAGAGACGGCACCAAAGGCTAAAACTACGAATTGGGTTTGCCCTTCCAAAAAAACGAACAAATAACATTTTGAGAGAAGTTGAAACGAAAATATAAAAAGGAACTTCATTTCCTGAAGAAGATGGCTTCGGGTTCTTTGGGTAATACTTGATTAAAAAGCTATTAATTCATATTCAAATAAAAGCACATGCAAACATTAACTTCTATCTATGGAAACTCAGAAAGATTATTTTAATTCTATCCACAAATAATTCAATTTTCTTCGATATTATCACTTTATTTAAGCAGAAACACCATTTTTGCAAAAATATTTTGATTACAACTATATAAAATGAATGATAAGGTACCTTAATGGATGAATGGTAATAAATTGATGATAGTAGATAAATATGATGAGCAGCTATCTGTTTCGGGGAAACTTGGTCCGATGAATGCTACTCCAATTCCAGCGTTTTGGGGAAATTTCGATTTTGAAATTTTTTTCAAAAGCTAGATTTTTTTAGGAAATGGTTTAAATTCATAATTGTGCCTTATTCTTATTTCTTCATGCCCTTAAAAATTATGAAATAATAGTTATATAAACATTTATTCCAATAAATGTAAAAATAATTCAAATAAAGATGCAACAAATATCATTTCCCCCCACTTGAATGGCATCTTTAGAGTGCTTAAGAGCTAAGACATCATTGGAACAAAGCCTTATTTAAGCATTACATATATTTATATTTATAATACTCAATTACTCATATACAAAGAAAAAGGAAATTTAAACGCATGGTTAATAAAAAAAAGGCACATTATTAGATAGAGAATGTATTAGACATTCACTTTTCTATGATTATCAACATTTGCCACTTTCATTAAATAAATCTTGCCACATGTGCACATTTGTATCATCATTAAATTTGCAGAGCTCAAAGCCACTTAATATGTTACTGGTGGAATTCTGGGATCCTTTTGAATAAAGACGAGAATCCAAAATTTCAGATATCTAAGTGGCAACCTAAATACTACATTTAATTAAATTAAAGGTATAAAAAGTGGCAATTCATTTTCTCAAAAGGGGACCGGGATCGTGGAAAGGCGATTTTACGTCTTCTCATTTTTCAGTCAAAGTATCCTTATTCAACATAGCTAGTTGTTCTCAATATCAATCGAGCGTTTTTTTAAAATCATCGTCCACCTTTTGTATGCCACATTAACAATTAACCCTTTGTATGCCAAATTAATTAATTAACCCTTTGTATGTCACATTTTTAAAAACTTTTTTTGAATTTTTAAACAAGTTTTGAAAAATTGACCTTAGGAGGGAAAACTTCACTAATTAAAATTATTTATTTAGTTTAAATAATACTTTAAAATAATTTCTGATTTCAGTTGTCATGTACTTCTTGCTGAAGGAATCAGGATCTTTATGTTTTAGCGAATATCATAAGGCAAAACTGTTTTGTTACGAAGTTATGAGTGTGATGAAAATGTTATTTTAACGTACCGTCATGGTGTAAAGGTTAATCATTTCAACAGTTATTTTTTGGAAAATAATTAAATAAATATCACCAAATTACAAATGAATATGAACTAAACCCTTCTTGTGAAAATTCTTTTAATTAATAAGCTCTAAAGTTAAAAAAATTAATAAATACTAATATTACTAATTATTTTACAACCAGTAATATGATGCATTTTAAAATATATCAGATACATAAGCAAATGAGTTTCGTATCGAGTTAATAAAAGAATAAATGAATGAATAAAACGAGTTGTAATACGATGCAAAGGTTTTTATCACTTGATGAATAAAAAAATAAATACTTCAATGAAGTATTTTTACGTTTGATATCTCGATAAAAATAGTCTTTATTTAAAGAATATTTTGCATTTAACTATGCTGTGATGGTGAAGAATCGTCTTGGAATATCTATTAAGTTATCGATTTTTTTTTTCATTTTTTTGTCATCACAACACAGGTCGAAAGTGACTTTGTTCTCCCTCAGCTTTATTGGTAAATCATTCCAATACACAAGAATCTTCAATAAAAATGCTAATTTCTGTTTGAATAAGCGATTGCTGGAGAATTCAATAGGCAGCTTGAATTCGTTTAAAAGAAACCTAGATTTGGGGAAGATTTCTTCTCTAATTTAAAATTCTAAAATTCAGTGAATCACTTAGTACGAGGAAGAAGGACTACTTTACACAGATCTTTTCGGAATTGTACTTATTTTATTTATGCATGCATATTAGGCGAGAGATTTTTGAAAGATATGCATAGTGACAGATATCTGAGATGCTCATTAAATCTCGAATTGAGATATTTTTAGTTAGATCTAGTCCTAATTGTAAGTATAAATTTATAAAAGCGAAAACAAAATACTTTGAAAATGGGAAATGAAAAATGATCGCTCTTTTAAAAAAATAAAGATTTTCTTCTCTGCAAGTTAAATCTTGCTAACAATTTATTTGTTAATCTTGTGTAATTCGAAGTGTAACGATATACAGATGAATGATAACAATAATAGTATGCATATCCCATTCATGTTTTCCATTTCAACAGATATCTTGAATCGAAGCTCCTTTTGAAATCAAATACGATTTCAAATACGATTAAAATAGAACCGCATTGTACATTATATCTTGAAATTTCACCATGTAGATAATTTATATTTAAGGAAATTTTAAACGTGGTCTTTTATCCTCAGCTTTGAAGAATCCTAGAATCGATGAAGCTTAACTTCTGCTCTCTATTTTTCTGAGACAGTGGAACCGTAAAATAAATTTGTTTAAAAACAGAAACACTTGTAATGTAAGCAGGGGAAAACTTTCATCTATCTATGGAAAACCCTTTAAAAATCGAGTGTATTTTTAAAGGGGCTTAATGGTGCAAGTACGAGATTGTATTACCGTCAAGTGCTTAAATTCAATCTAATTTTTTTAAAATCATTTTGAAAGTAAGAGTTGCCATATATCATAAGCTAAGAATCAGTGATTTTCGCACAATTCTTATTGCTCATTATCAAATAAGAAGTAATGAAAATTGATTTTTCGATAATCAAATTCTAATGCGGCTTAAAAGATGCATTCTTACAAGCTAATAAACGGAAAAACGTTGAAAAATTAGATCTTGATTTCGCCCGAAGAGCTAAAGATTGGATAAAATGTCACAAAATACCAGACTGCGCACGCACCATTGTCGATGATAATGCGCTTTAGTGATGAAAGCATTGGCATAACAACAGTTTTTGAGGAGCTCTCTTCCGAATCAGTGATTTCAAAAATTTGTAAAGGATATTGAATATATTTTTATAATCCATTGATTTTATAGTAATCCTGTGAAAATTCTTTGGCTTACTTTAAAAGAGCTTACAAACACATTGAATGAATATCTGGATTACTTCAGGATTTCTGGTCATAGATGGACATTTATATGGTATTTCTGTGTGCAAGAAAAAGTTTATATATGACACTCTTTTCTATCATGAGAGAAAAATAATATAAAATAAGTGTCTGTAGTAGGACGCCTTGTTCTTTTCTTTTATAGAGACTAGAAACTCTGAATTAACTTATTTTAATGAATAGATATTAATCAGTACAATTTTGCAACTAATTGTATTTCATTAACCATAAACTGAATGCATTTTAGAACTTTCTGTAATCCAGTGATTGTATACTTATACTAATTAATCGCTTATCCATTAATAGGACTCTTAATATGAATTTCTATAAATAAGGGGACTGTTCACATAATAATGTATTTGTTCTTTATATAAAGGATCCCCTGTTTTCTAGGATTTTAAATTATAATTATTATTTTTAGTGCACCGATTGTAGGTTAATAAGATTAAACAAATATTTTGCAAAATATTCATATCTGTTTGCTTTTTGGCTATTTCATCTTTGAAAATTAAGTATCAGCGTAAATTAGGCATAAATTAAAATTCCAGATTTATGAATAAGATAATATTAAATCGAAATTTCAATTACAAAAGAAATATCGTGTTTTGCATATTACATTGCACATTATAGAATATATGGTTACATTTTTGTATTTAAATTTATCGTCTCCAAATTTAATTAAAATTTATCGTCTATTATATTTTTCACTCAGTACCCACATTTCAATACATGATGAAAGGATGTGGAAAAAGCTCTTTTACTTGGAAAGATATTTCTAATAACCAACAAATATTTAGAGCCTAATTGGGAGTTTATTGGAAGCTATACTAGTGTTAAATGAAATTTCGGTATAACTGGACTTCATCAATAATTTTAAAAGAATTCCCTATCTCTATTAGCTGTTTATTTTCTGTTGATGGAAATTTCTTTTGAGAAGCATTGCTTCGGAATATACAAGGGGGATGTAATTTACCTAATTGAAAGGCTCATGTTGAGCATAAGACACTTTAGTAATCCTGTTCTATCTCTAACGTTTATGTGTCATGGTGGATAGAAGGAAATTTTTGAAAGATTTGCATTAAAAATATATCCTGATTTTGAAAGAATAGATAAATTATGTAGGAGGATACCCTTTTATCAGAATATCTGGAAATTATAGCGAGATGCAAACACTAAAACCTTGAAGAAATGGATAATGGAATAGCTGACAAAATTCTTATCCGGTGATATTGTAAACACTCTTCTAGTTACACTCTATCGTTAAATAAACGTACTATTCCATCAGTGAGATTGATTCGAAAGTAACGTACGCGAAAAAACATATTATTGAATAAAACTTATTTACTATTAAAAAAATTGTATTTAATAAACGTACTGTTTGAGCTAGCTTGATGGAAGAATAACTTATTCTTTTATTTGAAAGACATCACTGAAACAGGCATAGGTTGAGAAAATAGACCTGTGAAGTGTCATGGTTGACTGATTTTTTTTATAAATCTATTTTCTAGTTACAATTTTGTTTGATGCAAAAATAAGAATTTTAATGCCAAAGAAGAAACTTAGTATTGGTTTTGAGACTAAGAGAAGTAGTATATTTTCTAGTCTTTCACAAAATAATAGGCAAAAAAGAGGAGGAAGAATAGATGTGTTGATCCATGCCCTTATACATTCGCAAGGGTATATGCAACTTGCAACCACTATTGAAATGAATCATTTACACTTGCTATTGCCATTTTCTCCCTTACAGAATGAAATCACCATCACTTTTAAGTAAAGTTCATTTTTCGATTAAACTGTCAGCTTACAGCTAGAGAAAAATTCCAAACCACTTTCTACGAGATTTGATGAAGATGAAGAAATAAGTGTTCTCTTCCCCCCCCCCCAATGTTTATAAAGTATGCATGTGCTTTCACTTGAGAATTGAGAGTTATTGTTATTATTACTATATCTTATTAGCAATTAAATGTCTATCACAGACAGGCTGAAATTAAGGTAGAGATTATTTTACTGCTGACGGGGATGAGATTATAATATTTCACTCGATCAGTTCTTAAACAATAGTTAAAATTCTTCTCACATACCATTTGTACTGACTTTAACCATCATCTCATTGAAGATGTTTTTCAAATTAGACAATTCTATGTGGTAAATTTCTTGCTTCAAGAGAATACCCGATAGAATCGAAATAGTGGACTTTAATGGCCAGGAAATTATATCCATACGACGAAACCAGCTATTCCATTTAGTTCTCATCAGTAGTATTAATGACATGTGCAGTAGCTTCCACTTCTGAAAAAAATGATTTCAACAGGTTGGGATGCAGTCATAAAATCTAGAAATCCTTCAGATGATATTCCAGAAACTCCCACTATGTTTTGCTTGTGAGATGACCCTTGAACATAGGTTGGTCAATCAAGCGCTCGTCACTCTCTCAGCCAATCATTAGATTTATTGACCCGTCTTTTGTACCCACAAACGAGATGCGTGCGCGGCGATGTTGAAGTTATCTGCATATTCGAGGGAATTCATATGCAGATTGTGGAGACGTATTTGCATGCATTCTATTTACTAGCATCGTTTCGTTTGATGAATGTTAGACGAATCTTGACTTCAACAAATGTTGAATTCAGTGATATATTCTAAACAAAATGCTGAATTTCTCCTGAAATTAAGCACCGATGTGGTTTAATGTAGACTCATTCGAAAGCTGATAAAATGGCTTTGACAAATATAACCAATTGCAACCAGAAGACGATTTGTTAAAATAATGGAATGGAGATTCTATTGCAAGTCATCTTTAAATTTGGTTTATTTCATTGTTTGTAGCTCGCAATTTATTCAAGATATGCTAATGAAAACAATGCCAACTTTTTCTGATTTTTCCAAATATGTGATTATTTTTCTCTATTATTCTTTCAGAAATTTAAATTTTTCTCGGATTTGGAGCATTTTGTGTCTATTCATCACAACTTGTTCGGTTAGAGGCAGAAAAGAGATGCGAGATGAATATTTAACCATGTATTTTTGAATTCTTAAGTATTCAAAATGAGACAAATTCACTCATATTTCTACTCCTTAAAATGTTAAAGTTGAAGGATCTATATGTTTTGAAAGGCATTTGAGAATACTCTAGGAAATTATATCAAGTGGAAACTTTTTAGACTTGTATAGTACCCGAGCTTATAAATATATTTGTTTTTTTGGATGAGATAAATCGCTTGAATTCTCTTTTTATCTGCTTATGTTTTAAAACTATAAGAGTAGCAATTAACATAATTGCTGTTGTATTATTTTATCCTTTTATTCTAGATCTTTTGATCAAAAGTGATTTAAATCAACATTTAATTTGTATGAATGGATTCTCTAAATCAGGCACAGTGGATAAAGAAAAGAAATTAAAACGATTTATAAAAGTGCATTTTCTTTATAGCGCATTAAAAAGTAAATTATGTTTTTCTTTTTGAAATCCTTTACTTGATAATTAATTATTATGAATATTATCACATTTCGATAAGTTTTTTTAAAAAATTTCACTGTTAATGGGTGCCACACGTATGGATTGTAAAATACTGATTAAGTAATTATTGACTTTTGAAAATATTATAATATTATATATCCACTGAGAATAAACAATTCCCAAAAATTTGAAAACTCTAAGGCATTAAGAAATAAGAGAAAAATCTGTTACAAAGTTTCACCTTTACAAACATGAAATACATGAAGTTAAGTAAACGCATCATTATCAATATGAATTTATCGATACTGCTAAATTTACTTATATAGTACTAAAAATGAATCTAATTTAGTATAAAAAAATGTTTTTTTGGTCAATTTGTTTATGATTTTTCATGAAGACATTCTTCATCACCTTACTATATTTTGAATTCGTAATGCATATCGCGAATATAAATGCCACATTCAAATTTTGAATTCGAAAGTTAAGTGAAAAAGAAAGTTCCATGTAAACCCGCATTCAGCGAAGGTAATACATTTTTGTTATTTTCCGGAATCTCTTCCAGTATATTTGACCGAAAATTGTACTGCTTTCTGGTTACTTGAAAAATTACTTTGAAAAAGCGTTTATAAAAACGAAGGTTGGTAATATTTATTAAGAGCATGAGAAAATGGAAGTTTTCAGTTCATTAAAATAGTGTATTTTCTTTTGAATGCGTTGAAGCTGTAAAAGAATTGTTAAGATCTTTATGCAATAATATCGTGACAGAAAAAAATACATTTTTCTTTATTGATTTTAATGATTAAATACTATTATATAATTCTCATCCTGTTTCTGCCTCATATTCAACTAAAATATATCATGAGGTGTATTAAATAAGAATAATTTGAATTCGAGTTCGTTCGAGTTAAGCGCCGATATTATGTGAATAGCACCACTTACAGTTAACTAAGAAATAAAACTAAATAGATAAGAAAGTTTACTTTGCTAGAAGATGAAGCGTTTGTAATTTTATTGAAGCTGTAAAGCTTCTTATACAGCATGTTGCTAAAGTCTGTTTAGAAAGTTTAAGAGTGCCAGGAGTATAGAAACAGTTATGTTTGTAAACAGAATTTGGGATCTCAAAGTTAAAGATCAAAGTTAACATTACAAGGTGATTCTTTATTAATAATTAAAATAAAAAAAAGGGATATGATAGATAAAACGCACAACATAAATTTAATTTAATACAAATTTTCAATAATATTGCAAAACAGTTGCATTATTAACAACATAAAAAGAATGTATCTCATGCTGACATTTGCACCTAAACAACCACCTTTAAATGCCTACTTTAAGTGACTGAAATATTAGTTGTTGATCTTGCTTCCTACTTTTTATTATCGTATCTGTGTGTTTGCGTTCGCTAGATTATGTCGTTATTCATAGTTTTGGTGTTTTGTGATATTGGAAATTTGAATTTTAATAAATGTGTGCTGTACTCTTTATTTTTTGTTTTACTTAATTCCCTTATCGTTACATCGAAGTTACATCAGCTACGAAACATCCATGGATTGAACTGAACGATCTCTACAGTATTGAGGTTGGAATTAAAGATGAGTCCTATCACCAAACTATCTCCCGTAGGCCAAACCAGACACCAAAGTGAAGCGAGAACCAGACACCAAACTGAAGACTTCTCATCCTCATATATGGGGTGTTCCTTTATAAAATGGGGGATGTTCATTTATAAAAAAGACCCTATATCCCTTACCTACTCTTAATGCTTTTAAATGACCTTTTAGGACATGCTGAGTATGCAAGGTGAAAAGTTTAAAATAATTTCAAAGTTGTCTGAAATATTCTCGTTTACTTTACCTAAAAATATAATATAATTTTTTTTGTATCTTTAGTAAGAATTTATGCTAAATTATATCCCATTTATCAAGGCGATGGCGAATTAATTCAGTATACTAATTCATTTTCAAGCATAAGGGAATTATTTCGCTTGAAGGACTTTGTTCATTCAAACAGTTACACATATTTTGTATTCATACATGTTTGTACATTTCTAAATATTAAGCAATCCAAATCTTTAATAATTCAGCTGAGGAAATATTATCCACTTAAGCATCATAATGTAGGAGGTGTTGACTGCCATCTACAACCAGAGCATCAAGGAAATGAATGCTGCGAGAAGTCTTCCACATCACATTTATATAATTAAATTTACGTTCTGTGAGATATTAAGTAGAATAAATTATCATTATATTTAGTACTCCACTAGATATAGAAAGGGGATCATTTTCAATAAGTACTTGCGCATTTGGTCAGAAGTTGAATGTTGAAATGCCTGAATTGGATTTTATGGATTCTCTTGGAAAATAGAAACACAGTCAGATTAGATTGGCAATGTATTTTATTTCTTTGAAATTCAAATATAAATAAAAAATTAAAAAGAATATAAGTTAAATTTAATTAAATACTAAAAATCGAAATCATAAAAAAATGGCGTGAAAAACCAGGATTTACAAATCAAGCAAAGACTTAAAGCCAAACAATTGCATAATTTATTAAAATAGTTTAACAATAACTTGTTTTTATATTATTAACTATAACAAAAAAACTAATTTAATTAATTTATTTTTAATTTTATATTATTGTTTTGACGTTTTACAATAGCATGCGAATAAGTTTTCCAGAAAGATAACACAACATTTAAATAAATAACTCAGTATGATACTTAAAAATATGTTTTTATAATAATTTATAGTAAATGAAAGTTTTTTAGCCTATGCAGATTGATAATTTTTTACCAATCTGTAAAATCACAATTGTTTAGATAGGCATTAGCTAAAGAGATTTAATTAATAAAAAGAAAAAAATCTGATATTTGCATTAGTCAGTGAAAAAAGTTAGGAAGAAAAACAGATTGAAGAATAAAGAATATCCTTATAATAGAGACGAAATTACTATAATTGATGCATTTTTATAAATTCTTTGCCTCGTTCGGACTATATATTTGATAATAAGACAAATGATTTAGAAAAAGGAAAAGGAAAAACCTGAAATTCAATGAAACATGAATATTGATATGCCCAGAACTTTTAATGCATGAAAGCATGCGTCAAGCAAGGCATTCAAATCATGATTGAATATTACTAACATCAATAAAAACCTCTCGAAAGCTGTCATATTTTGCAATGAATAATTTGAAGTTGCAATATGAATTTAGAGTTAAAATGCTTTATAAAAAAAGGAAGTTTTATAAGATAAAATTTGATGAGTAAGAAGTACCCTCTCAAAGTCAAAAAATGCACTGCATTCTGCAAAAAGTGTTGATTTGTTGATCACAATTTGAGACTTCTATCAATACCAAAATAAAAAAGGCAGTTCAATGATTTACGCACCTATTATCTATACTTATGTTCACTGACAAATAAATGTTTTTTAAAAGCCATATTATAAAGCTATTTCATGTCAATTTCCAGATTTTATTTAGGCTGATTGCATTTTGCAAAACATTAGGTTTACCATTAAAAATTGGTAATGCATTGAATTACATGCATAATGTTAGAGATAATTATGGTTTGCGTTCATTTCTTTAAAATGTACTATAAAATAAATACATTAACATGAAATAATAAATCGGACTTTATTATCTACTTATTCAGGATTTTCAAAGTAGTGTGCATTATTGTTGTATTACAGAGTAGCCGGATAAAATTAAAAAATTAATTATTTCACCAAAAAATATATTTTATACAAAAAATTCATGAAAATAATCAAATTCTAACCGATATTGTTTTTATTAAATTTCAGTGTTGAAAGTATAATGTCTGAGATCATTATGAAAATAATTAAAAAGAAAAAAAAAGATTATAAGTTCACTAATTTGTTTGCTTTTAAACTTTTAAATCCTCTACAATCGAAACGAAGGAATTGAAGAAGATAATAATAAATACTGCGTTTTTAGCTGTAAAAAATTTATTTGAAAAATTCAAAACATCTCAAAACAATTTTTAAAAAGAATGTAAATTAGAAAAGAAACACGAGCTCTAGACAAAAAATGGAACTTTTCTTCTTTTAGTAAGTAAACCATGTTTTAAATCAAGAGCAATAAATTTGATGATCCCCAAAATAAAAGGGATAAGGCCATTAAGAAAAAAATTATTATCAACGTCACCCAAAGCTTCAGAAAATAATATGTAAAGATAGCAAAAAACATTATTCTTTAATATTTTTTTTTGTTGTTAAGTAGGATTTGGATACTGAAGCATTAAAAAAAAACACATTTGGGAATATTTTCTAAACTAGGTTTTCAACCATGAAGGACGATTAAAATAGCTATAGTTCAGACTTTTAATATATTTATATTAATGAAGCATATACTGATAATTTAAGCTAAGAATGTTGGGAACTTTAACTGCATTTCTTTTTAATATAATGAAAAGGCCGTCTCAGGTCCCCTAATTATTCATTAAATTTCACACCAATCAAACTGTTTCCCCTACTACGAATTTGACACGTAGTTGTGATGAGACATTTCTAAAGCTAATTCGGCTTACAGGGAAAGTTTTGGAGTGCTTCCAAATTGAAAGACATACTTTTTATAGAAAATATGGAGTTAATATATATATATATATATATATATATATATATATCTGTGTGTGTGTGTGTGTATGTGTGTGTGTGTGTGTGGATGGGTATAAAATATTGTTCGTTCCTGCAACAGGAGGAAAAGATAAAATGAGCTCCCACCGATGTAATGATAATTTCGTTTCTCTCAAATATGATATCCTCGCAATAGTAAATATTGTTTGTAATTTCAATTTTATGTAATAGAAACAAATTGTGCTTAGTATTTGCAACGATGAGTGATTGGGCTGAATTAGTTCGCACTTTACATCGGTTATCAGTTATCAGGTAAGTTGCGAATTTTCAGAGACCATTTTAGTATATTGAATCGATATTCTCCTGATATATTATACATGAAACTACGTATAATTGTTTAAAACTCAAAAACATAAATAGGCATCTATTTTAAATTCTGTAGCAATATAAGTTTCCAAACTTAAAATTCTGAAAGGACAATTAATGCCTGATTTCTTTGCTTGTTTGCGCCATAAAAACCCAGTCAGAAATTAGTGTTTTTATATTGTTGTTAGAAATATCCTGTGTTTAATTATATCTTGACTTTTTTCATTAACAATTGTATATAAACCTTAAGTTAGTATATTTTTGACATGCTTGTTGTGAATGACATAAAATAAAACCTTGAAAATATATTGTTTATATTAAATCTTCGGATTCTCTAAAGTCGTATGTGAAATCAACTTATTCCCGAAGCTGGGGGCTATTAATTACTGTCGTTAGTCTACGCATCATTCACTCAAGTAGATGATTAATCAAAAGTCAAAGGCTTGTTGATGGAAAGGGGTAGTGATCAGTCAGCAATCACGATGAAAAAAATACGAAATTTATTTTCTGTTCAGAATTGGGATTAAAAAATTGTCTTGTATAGGTAGGGATTTCTATTGATTTTATCAAAAAGTTTCACATAATATTATCATTTCATATTCTTAAAAATGGCTCAATAAGTTTGAAATACAGTTCATCTTTAATTAAGTACCTTCAAACATTATTCTGTTAATAATAATATTTTCTTTCATCTTAGCAAGCAGAAGCTTTCTAAGTAAAAAATACTATCTTTACATTAACGATTTCATTTAGAATAAAACCTGAATTCTCTTTATTATTTGTCTGAAGAAAGAATTTTTTCACTATAATATGCAAGTGGTTATCAAAATAAGGGAAAAACCGCAAACGAATATTTATTGATTAGGCCACCTTTGCCCTGTAATAAAGCTTGGAATTGCCTGGGAAGAGAATCAAACAAGTGCAGAATATTGTTTACAGGAATATTGCACCCTTCTTTATGAAGAAATTGTGAATGTTCTGGGAGAGATACCGGTAGACGATATCGATTCTGGATTGAACGCCCTAAAATTGACGATAACGGTTCGTTTATATTGAGGTCGGATGACTGTGTAGGTTAAGATAGAGGTTTCAATTCATCCTCGTGCTCATGAAACAATGATTGGACCAGTCCTACTGAACAAATAGGAACATTATCATCCTGGAAAATTTCATCCCCTGTAGGAGTTTACATCACTGGGTAAAACTAGTCAACTAAAACTTCCCTACACTTCTTCTCCTTGGTGATCCTTTCTTTCAACATTGCGAATGGGTCAACAGAAAACCATAATGCAGCTGACCATATCAGGACAGAAACACCTCCATGCCTGGAAGGAAATGCGCGTGTGCAGGTTCCTCCAAATACTCGTCCTGATGTGGATAAAAGTATGAAAGATAATTCGTCTGACCATATTACTGTTTTCTACTTTCAATCTACTGGGTTTTGTGGTTATGGCACCACTGTAGACAACATTTGGCATTAACATCGGTGACAAGTTACTTGGGAATTGCTGCTATTCCGTAAATGTTCTGTTTATGAAGATGCTTCCTAACTGTAATTATTGACAATGGAGCATTCAGATGTTGATTGAACTCAGCGATCACTTTGGCTGCTGTTGTTTTCTTTTAAGGCATTAAAATAAGCTTCCATATCCGTCCATCTTTTCCACTCAGCTTTTCCATCTGTCCACAATTTTACTTTTCAGAGCTTGTCTTACCGCACTATATGTGCCCTGTCATGACTGTTTCGGTCACAGTTACTCCATTGTTGAGCTCCTACAATTTAGCCTTTTTGAAAATATGTGAGGTTTAACGTTTTACTTTTCTGACAAGTATCCACTAAAGCATTCTCATACTACCGTGATGTATACCTTTTATATTAAAAAAAGATTAGCACCTAGGACTATATTTTAATACTTCCGAAATTATATTCGTAATGCCACTTTTATTCACATGTTTTGCTTTTTTTATAAGCACTTGTAGTATGATGAAAAATATCTAACTTGATTACTTCAAAAATATATCTATGTATTTTATACTTTATATTGCAGATGAATTTTCTTTTAAACCTAAGAAGAAATCCTGATTTTCGGTGGAATGAATCTTTCCTGGTCTTTGTACATTAGTGTATAGTTTTCCAGCATGGCAGGGGCAATAAGAAACAAATCGACAGCAAAGGGTAAAATATTTTAATAAATTTCAGAATTTTTAGATTATTTTATAAGACAAAATGTTCCGAAATATCAAAGTTTACATTGAAAATAATTATTATTACTGAAACGAGATTTAGTTATTTTAACGTCCCACTTCGAAGCAACACTAGATGACATCGTCATTTTGAATTGTAACTAGATGACGAGGACTTTCGCAACTTACTAGTGGGTCAACATCTTTAACATACATCCACCCGGTTTAGATGACGATTCGTCAGTAAAGCTTGGAACTCTCTGTCCGAGATTTTCTAACCAGGCCAGTACGGATTTCCTGCTACTGAAACGTAGAATTTACTAAAAAGTTTCATCAACGAGTCTTTTTTATATTTCTGTTTATTTAAAATTTTTAAAGAACCCAGTATGGTCATTCATTTCTTTATTTCTTTTCTAGATAATACTTCTCTTGATTTTACTCCTTCATAATTTCAGAAGGAGACTTGAATAATTATCAGAAACCATTTTTCAAAATGGTGCTTGTTAATAAGAATAGGCTTTTGAATGCAACGTGTGCGTTATAACCCTGCACCTCGGGAGAAATTTGATTAACAACATTCAGTAATCCGAAGAAAATTTCTTCCTGTTTCTTTTGCGAAATTAAAACACACACACAAATAATATGCTACGAAACTTAATACCATATAAATGTCCAAAAGAGTGATAATAATATGCATAAAAAGAGATCACAGTGAAATAAAAATTTGTTTTTTCTCAGAAAAATAATTAAATGTGTCCTGTTTCTATAAATAAAAGGTGCTTTCCAGAATTTCCATTATAATAGATGTCTGAAAGTTGTTTTTATTATAGTTTAAGCTATTATATCAAATATTTGTTAAATTTATTTGTATAATATGAATTGAACACAAATTTATTCTCTTTAATTTAGTTTATATGAATTATTTAAAAAATGATAAGATCAACATTGTTATACCTAATAGTTGAAGGTATTGAAGTTTTGAGCACATTCTCTAAAAATTATCGAATTAATTCTAAGAAAGTTAGACTCAATATATGAAATTCTCTTGTAGCTCTACAGCATACCCATGTAATATACATTTTGAATTCTCCTTATGAATTCACCTTTCATTATCTAATATCAGAATAATTACATAAAATCAGGTATCTAAAATCATACCGTGCAAGACAGGGGTATTAATTTCAATTTGCTTGACTTTAGTAGGTCTATATACGTATTGCAGTGATTGAGTTCTTTTCTCGAAAATATAAAGCGATTAATTAATAGTTAATTAAATGCATTATTATCTATCACTATGTTCATTCCTTCGGGAAACTATTATATAAATAGCTATAAAGGCTTATAAAGGAGGATGTGTATTTTCAAATATTATTGAATTTTCAGAATAATTATACTGTGTTTCGTATGGAAATTTGATGCTGTATGAAAGATAAGTAAACTTTGGTTTATTCTTAGCTGATAAAATGAACAAAAGAATTTTCCTAACAGTTTAGAGACAGTAATATCTGTATAGAAGAAATTCAGTAAAAAGAACTGAAATTTTGTTTCAAAAATTAATATTACCTGGCTACATGGAATCCTATTTTAATAGTTTCCATGTGCATGAATATAAACCTCAGCTGTCCAGAAAATTATCTCTGTCACATTTTTCTTTGTAAGCAGCTATATATTTTTTTCCAAACTAATGCGTTGACCAATTTTTGACGATAATTACTTCATCACTGTTTAAATACAGTACAGATGACAGCGATTAGTAAATAATAAATACTTCCTAAACCTAAGAGTATTGCAAGCCGTCAACCTAATATTGTTAATTAACGTTGAAAAATATTTGGCACAATATGATTTTTGTTGCCATTTCATCGCATTTCCTAGTTTCCCCGAATTTTTAAAATGTCATTTTTCTTTAATTTCAATGGGGAAAAGAAAAAAAAAAACGTGCCACACTTCTGCAACCTGTTGATTTAAATTGTTCGAGTTATCTGCTTTTTATAGAGCTATCATAGACTGAGTTCAGTTTCAAATATAAAGAGAGCGCCGGAAAACTTTTGTAATGAATGCCTGCCTGCATTAATATAAAAATAGCATTTCGGTTTTTTTTTTTCTTTTTCTTTTTGCTAACTTAGATACTGCGAATTGGATCGACTGTTTCATGGAAGAAATTTCTTTTTATAATTTACATACCAAATGAAATGAAATCCATTTCGTTTGTAATCAAACTGTATCTATAAAATCAGCAAATGATGAAAAATATGCATTTTTAATGTTCAGTCCACTGTTTAGAGGATAGGTTGTTTTATTTACAAAACTAATAAAAGTTCACCAGAAACGCATTCATTTTTGTTCATTTTTAGACATCCATATATTTTAGATCGCATTTTTTTTACTTCGTCATTTGAAAATATAAGTATCATGTATTAAAGATTTCACTATATCCTGCTTTAATTAAAACCTATCAACGAGATATTGAAGCTTTTGATGATAACTGAAAAGATTGACATTTATTTTATTAATATTATGATAAATTGGAAAATTCTAAACTTTGTGAAGGAATAATATCATCTTGTGGGAGTAGTTTTATGTGTTAAGAATCTGTTTATTGAAACGAAAAATGATTTTTTCAAGTTTCTTTTATTGGTTACTAATTACAAAAGTGAAGCGATTAAAACTTCAGAATAATTTATTCCTTCTCCCATGAAATTCAGTATTTTGAATTGCAAAAATTAAGATTATGTCTCAAAAAATTCTAATTTCTGAAAATAATAAAATATACTTTATTAGTTGCTGAAATTATTACTTAATTTTTTTAACTTAAAAATGTATTACTAAATGCTATTACTTATTATTACTAAATTTTTTAATTTAAGAATTTATTTTTAGTAGCTGAAATTTACTACTATTTATGTTTTCGATATAACTGATGTCTTAGTACGTTTTGTTTAAAGTACTTTTTCTTGAGAAAGGTTGACAAAATGTTTTAATTCAACTCCTATGCAATTATAATTTTTAGAATTTCGTTACTAATATTCTTTCGTATTCTATTGATTCATGGAAACCTTGTTTAGGAATGTTTAATTTCAATCAATTAATAAAATTGCATTAACCGTTGAAAATAAATGACTAACTTAATTTACTGAAGGAAATTAATCCATATTCGGGCTGCATGAATGAGAAATAAATCGAAGAATACAACTTGCTTACAGTGTATTTTTCGTTTGCTCAGAAATGAAACGAAAACTCTAAGTGAAGGGATTAATTTTGGTGTAAATGGTTCTTCGGATCCCATTACAACGACTCGATAAGAAACTGTTTGAGCATTGTGTGGAAGGACAAAAATGACGAAGTAAGACTTGAATAATAACTGATTCTGCTTTACCTAGACTGATAAACGAGAATGGGATTTGTTTACATACTCTCATCCTTATGAGCTAATTAAAGATAATTAAATTAAGCGGTTTAATTGCTCGACAGAGAGATTGAGAAATGAAGCAATACAAATGTGGAACAAGAAAGCAAGCTCGAATAAGAAAGATATTAATGTCACATTGTGATTAAGACTACAAAGACGAAAAGTAGATTATCTTTATGTAAATGTGTTTTTATGTAAAGTTAATTTTAAAAAACTCATCTAATAAATGTCTGATTTTTTTAGAAGCAGCCAATTTTTTTTAATTATTAGAGTCAAAGAATAACGTAATTACATTCTTGTAATGCAATAAACATTTTCATTATCTCAACTTTATTTAAGAAAAATGAAATATGAGTACGCCATTAAAATATTTTAGGCTTTTGAAACTATTTTATGACTTTATTTTCCAATTAGAAGACTGCACAATCGAAAGCAGCAAAAACCATTTCTAATGAAGGAAACGCACAACAGTAAAGTAATGAAAGCTTTCTACAGCAAACAAGCAAGTATTTTTCTGAAAAAAAAAATAAAACTACAAATATTAAGTGATTATCGTTAGTACACCTAATACAAAGAAAAGTATAAAAAAGAATCTTTATAATTTTTTAATTAACTACTTTAACTTTTATTTGATGTTATAATCTTATATTTCTAACTATAATATTATGTTCATGATTTTGTTACGAAAAGTAGTTTTAAAACAAAATTTTGTTCACCATATCATCTATGATTTTTCAAAATTTCTATAACATTTAGCATATTTATATTTAGTTAATTATAATTGATGAGTAAAAAACAAATTTCAAATCTTAAATCAGTCGAATTTCGAAATTCAATAGATGATAAGATTTAGGAAAGATCGTGATCATAGAAAATAAATATTCCAAACAAATAAAAGAAGTATCCATAGACATAAAAAAAAATCGAAAAAAAAATTTTAATCGAAAAAATTTATAGTAAAACCCTAAAATAATGAAATTTTCTATGAGGTTTCATCCTCCTACTAAATAAACGGCCTTCTGCACTTTATAGAAGTGCACAAACAGACCGATATAACACTAACCACTCATTCTCCGTTCTTAGTACGCCAAGCCTCTCCGTTCTTAGGGGCAGTTCCTCAAGCTATTCAGTATAAATAGAATTTAAGATTGCTTTCGAAAAAAATACTTAAGTATTAGAACTTATCCTCTTGGAGATTTACATTCCATACATTTATTATAAAATGTAATGGTATGTAAATGTCAACGGAATGTTAAAGTAGGATTTCATGAAGCTAAAGAAGGCGGGTTTCTAGTAATCTTATCGCAATTATTTATGCCTGACTTTAATATCAGTAAAGTTATTTGTCACACTCAAAAATAAATGATTGAAAAAAATATTTTTTTCTAAAATAATCTTTTTTCAGCTGGTTATAATTTCAATGACTTATAAGAAAATAATTACATTGAGTTGTTACCGCAGGGCGTTAATCTTTCATTTATGAATATTATACACCTGATTTAGTAATTTAGGCCTATTTTAACAACTATTCTAGTTTCACATTGTTGTTATTGGTGACAGAGACGATGACTATAATCCTTTATCTCCTCAAGTATTTCAATATTATCAATTGAATAAAAATATCTCTTTAAGGTTATGGTTCTCTTTTAGCTCGCACATTCAGATTAATTACTTGCATGATAATTTTGAGTACGATATGCATTGCACTAAAAAATATGCAATAAAATAACACTTCATTTAATACAACATTTTTACTTCTTAGTAGACATATATAAAAATAGAAATGCCAGTAGGGGTAGATTTATCACAACAGTCACTTATGTAAAACAGTTCGTTTAACTATTGATTTTCTAGTATCTAGAATTAAGTTTTTAAAACACACTTTTATTAGTTTAACAAAATGAATTTTTTTCTACTATGATTACATTTTTTAAAATTCTTAATTCATTATTATAAATATTATGGAATAATAAAATCATGTTTTGCAAAAAATCGGTTCCATATAACGCCACTGGTATACGTAGATTTAAAACTTAACTCTAATAATTAATTAACCAATTAATAATCTCTAAAATATTAAAATAATAGTGCATTGTTATCAAGAGCATTAAAATGTAAATTCAGAATAGCGTAGTAACAGGTCTATCGTAGTAAAGGCATGTGCATAGGATGTATGTACATGCAACTACTTTGTGTCAGACTCGATTATCTGTCTTATCTGAGGCAATCTGTCATTTAATTTATAATGGTAATTCGGAAGGCTACAAACAAAATTGTTATGGTTAAGGTTACAAAAAACTATGAAAAGTCCCACATTGCATTAGCGATTGAATATTGCTTATTTTAAATTTAGGTAGATTGCTTATAGAAAGACTATCATTGCAGTGGTTCTCATGACACAACTTTCGGCTGATCTTCACCGACCATAGTCCCTAGAAGCTAAAACCACCCTTCGTTCAAAACTTTATATACAAACACAAATGCAATGTGGG